>VZRN01001085.1:374117-415431 GCA_013397935.1 Dasyornis broadbenti | reverse complement strand
AAACGCAAAAAAAAAAAAAAAAAAAAAAGCCAGTTTTTAAATTTCTTTGAAGAAGTTATCTCTTAGATATGTGAAAAATTAAACCAGAAGTTAGATGCTTTTATTAAGCATAAAGTAAAATTACACAAGGAATTCTAGGACTGCTGTTTTTAGGATGTATTGTGTGAGAAGTGTCCTGTGCTATGCAGAAGTTCAGATTAGATGATCTCTGTGATGCTTTCTGTTTTTCAAAAGTATGGCTGAATTACCTCAGGGGCAAAGTTAAATTCTGTAATGGGTTGAAGTTACAGCATGGATTGTGAAATTATTTTTAAGGGAATACAAACTCAGTCTAGACTTAAGGTCTTGTGGTAATGGATTAACTGAAAATTTGTACTAATATGAAATGGCAGCTTTGCAAAATGTAGTCAGGTTGCTAGAACCATGCATAGGAGAACTGGAAAATGCTTAAGTAGAACAGTTTCTGTTGTGGTGACTAAAGGTCCGAATACAGTGGAGATGACTGACTGGGTAGAGAAGAAAAGAAAGGATTATTTAGGTGTGTTCCTGGTCAGTTTGTGGTTTAGTTTACAGCTGAATTGAACATGTTGACTGTGAACCAGATCTCATAAGTGATGGACTGGATGGTTGTAGGAGAGTGACCTAAAAGGCAGAGAATAGAAGAAGACACTGTGAATTTGAAGTGCTAATATTATTTAATTTCTTTTCCCCATGATTTGAGAGCTGCTAAGGCCAAATGCAGATTGTATAGCATGCAGATCTTTATTTATATATATGTCTCCAAATACACTTACTGATAGCCCTTTTAGCCCTTTTGACTTCTATTAAATCAGATTAAAGAACTCTGTGATTTCGATTTCATCAGATGTAAAGTTGTTCAGGGAGTCAGAGCAAAATTTGTGTCTATGTGTGTAGTTGTTCACTTGTTTTTCGTCCTTGATGTGAGCACACTTGTACTTTTCATTCCTTGTGGATGGTTTCTTGAGCTGCATGGACTCACTGCAGAAGCACAGTCTCAGTGCCATCAGCCACTCCTGACACCGCTTTGTATCCGTAGTGATAGTTCAGGTGTGATGATTTATTCACTGGATTACAGTTTGGAAGACAATTACACTCCTTTTCTTGTTTTTTAAAACAATCTACTTGATTGAGAGATTGGACTAAACTGTCTGCTTCCGACTGGGACAATCATTCTTTTTAATCTAACTACTTCTTCCTGCCTCTGATACATGGAGGGTTTAATCTCTTGCGGAGACCAGATCTTTACCTTGTGAAAACCAGCCCTGCTCTGTTGAAATAAACAGAACTCAAGCACCTGCTCAAACCTAACCATGGACTTCAGTGCTGCTTCAACCACGATTCTATTACAGCATCGTGTGTACGTGGAGGGGAGGATGTGTGTAGTGTTTGTGGTTTCATAACTTGTCTCTTTTGAGATTCATTCTTTTGGCTGGCACTGCACTCCATGTGAAATACATTCTTAAATGCAGCAGTGAACATTTGAAGATATTTTTGCTCCAACAAGCTCTAATTCAATCTAATTACCTTTCTTTTTCTGAGGTGTACAGAAGTATAAAAATTCAAGCATAAATTAACAGCAAAAAACGAAATAAGCAGACACATGAACCACTTGTTTATTACTGTGTATTGAGTGTGGGAAGGAACACTTCAATGCACCTCTCTGTCTGGCACATCAGTGTGATGGAATTTATTAATTTCCCAATTTAGATGCACACAGGTTCAGTTCTGCTCCGTGCAGAACGTGTTGGCCTCGGTCCAGGAGAACATTTTACTTGTCTGGTCATCTGTAAACACACAGGCAGAATACTCACGTGCTTCAGTTTAAATGTGCACCTCAGCCAGGGCAGCAGTGCCCAGTGCCTCTTTCCTCTCAGCCCTCACCACTGCCTGGGTGAGCAGTGTGCAGGCAGGTTTTTAAAACAGAAATTGACACACTCCTCTGGGAAATTTAACTCACAAGACTAATAACCCGTCTGTGGTTTATATTTCTGCATCTTGACTTTTTCAATGCATGTTTAATTTGGGAGGGTTGCTTCAAGGTTATGGCGAGGGCGCTTTGGTGCTCTAATTTCTGTTGTGGAATGCAGTCTTGTTGGGATAAGGTACATCATGTACTTTTGCTCTTTTGTCAGAGAGCAGAAAGACAAACACGAACCATGGACTCGGTCCAGTATGCAGAATTCTGTGAAAGTCGGCAATTGAGTTTTTGTAAGTATTATAATGGGTGCACTGTATTAAGATGCTTGATTATTATTTCATGTAATAGAGAGCACACCAGAACCTCATGTTTTTTTGAAAGCACTTTTGTTTCATCTGCAATAATAAAACTTTAAATTCTTTGTCTGTATAACTACTGGGAACAGTTAATTTAGCACAGTTTCAGGCCGTCGTGCAGAATATTTTATTTGAATATTTACCAAGCTTTCTGTGTGCTCAAATACTGAGCTGGTGGGGATGACTGCAAAGATAGAACTGGTAAGGAATTAATGGATTAAAACCACACTTGCCCGAAGTCTGTTGTGGCGGTGCTAAAGTCGGCACATTAGCAAAGTTTCATGGCTGCAGATTTTTTGGAATGCCTCTAAAATTAGAGAAGAGCAGCAAGTTTAGCTTTTATTTCCCGATCCGCAGAGACACAAAGAACTTACTAAAGAGTCTTTTCTATTTTAAGCTGTAAGCTCCTGCTGTGGAATTTATTCACCATTAGCCAAGTTCATCAGGATACGCCATTCCAACACTAATAACATGATGACAGAATTAGGGCTTTACTAGCACTGAAAGCCAACTTACTAGAAGTACTTGTGGGCCACGACTATAATGAACTGTAAATTAATGGGCTTGATCATGTAGCAAAACATCATTACAGAAGCGGTTAAGCGATGACTAAGGTTTTAGGTCAAATGTCAGAGAAAGGGAGGTGAAGGAGCCAGTAAAAATCATGACAAAACAGCACATGATCCTACAACACAGACTTGAACACAGTGGTGCCTTTAAAGGAGAGACCTTATCTTGTTCTTCCTTTTAAATTCGGAGAAAGAGTGATTCATTTATGGCAAATAGATGACACATTTGAGATACTGTTCTCTATCAGCAAATGTCAGCAAATGTAGGAAAACATGTTTTGTAAGCATTTCTTTTCCTAATTCAATATGTTTTTTATGTTTAGTTATAATTTGGCATCACACATCTGTGACCCATCAGATAAATGATGCTTCAGATTAGGGTGACTTCAGGAAATGAGAGGTTTGTGATAAAGTCATTTTTAAAACCCCAAAATTGCCATCTGGAGACAGAACAAATAAAAATCTTAAATTTGCAAAACAAAATTGAATGTTGCTGACCAGGAGATTGTGATCTATAAAAATATCTCAGTGCTATTTTCACAGTGTTTTTAAATGACCATGTCTATATGGCTCTTTTAAACTGACATTTAATGTCATTAAAGAATAAGAGAATTACAGTGGTTAGAAAATAGTACCAAGAAAGACTTGGGCAAAAATTCAATTGCATAATATGGGCTCAATTAGACAGAACGTACTAAAGGTCGTGCAGAATATTTGTTCAAAACTAACACAAAGCTCTTTTTTTACTTATTTATTTCAGTAAAAATTGATTGTGTTACTATGTTTAAAGAAGTATATTACTGTAATATAAGCCCGTAACAACTGTGTCACAAGACAATAAACCTGGAAGGGACTTCAAGAAACCTGTTCTAAAAATATATATTGATAATCACAGCTCCAGATATTTCTGCACTTTTAAAGACAGGCAAAAGAAAAAGTCCCTCAAAGGATCAAGTACTGCAGAATTGCAAATTTAAATCCTAGGGAACATTTTGTGATCATTTGGTCACCTTCACAGCTCTCACACTTCTTTATTTTTCTTTCTTTAGTGATGCAATGTAGCTTTCTCATTCCCTCCTAAATGAAAATAACCATTATTTAGATCTCTTTCCTGTTTAACACCTGACTTGTCTGTATCTTTTTAAAGAGAGATTGAAAACTCTTTTTTGAAAGAGTTGTTTCCGTTTGTTTCAGATGATTTTTTCCACCTTGTATTTACTTCATTTTGGTTGTCCTGTCTCACAAACAACCCTCATTAAGATCTCTGTCTCAATAGCTTCTTTCTGTCCACAGATTTCTGTGATCATCTTGTCCACAACTGACCTAAGTAAGATCATCCTCTTTTCCCCTCCTTTTACTCTCTAAACAAATCCTACATTTCATTGTCCCGTATTTTTCTCTGCCCTTTTTCCAAAGCGATCTTACCCATTACCAGTATGAAGTTCTGTATGAAGTTGAAGTATGAATGTTGATCATTTGCAGATCGTCATCTATCCTTATTTCTTTATACGCAAAGCATACTTAAAAAACACACTTTTACAAATAATTTTGGCTCACTTGTCAGCACCTCAGACCTGTAAGGTTGACATGAGGACTTCCAAGTTCTTCTGTCTTTCATTTGTCTTTGCTATTGTTAATGCAATTATATCAATTTTTTATCTGGACTCATTTTTGTGTTGATTTCTTTTAGTGTTTTCTCTCGTTCATCAAAGATGTGAGGCAATAATTTTATTTATTTTGCAGTACTATATTCTATAGCAGGTTTGTCCTGTCCACACTCCTCTGAGGTTGAACCTTCCTTGTTCTGAAATCCCCCCTATGGAAGATTATGCTGTGGTTTTTCTCTTCATGGGTCTCCAAAATGTATGAAGTAACCGTCTTTCCCCACTGGTTCCATTTTTATAATTCCTTCTTTGGCCAATCAAATCACGCTCACCCTAATTGCTTTACTTTTGCAGTATTTCTGTGACCCAAAATAATGGATTATTTTGGCCTACCTGTTGTTAACTTTTCCTTTTCCCCTTATGGTTTCACCTGACAGCAAAGAAAGCATCCAAGTTCCGTGACTGGTTGGACTGTAGCAGTATGGAAATAAAGCCAAATGCAGTTGCAATGGAGATTTTGGCATATTTAGCATACGAGACTGTGGCCCAGGTAAGGGACTGATTGAACTCTAGTGACGGTGAGTTAATTACTCTTGGAGGTGCTTCAGCCTCAGTGACTGGGTTGTAAACCCCTTCAGAAATGCAGCCACTCATTCGGCTATCCAAGCTAACGGGACTCATGGAGTCATGGGGTGGTTTGGGTTGGAAGGGGACCTTAAGGCTCATCCAGTTCCAACCCCTAACCATGGGCAGGAACACTTCCCACTAGACCAGCTCAAAAATGCAGCCTGTCTTTCAGTTTGCTGTATGACAGATGTGTGCTGTACTGTGTTCATTCATCTCAGACACAAATAGAAATGTTTTACAATGGCTGCAGAAGAGAGGGGAGCCCAGCACGAACCGTTTTCAAGTCCAAACTGAAACCACACACTTTGCTATGTGACCTCTGGCAGTGCACGGAGGCTCATTCAATCCCATTGCACAATTGGATTAGAAAGAAGGATTTCCTGGAAAACAAAATGTTACCTTAGTGCCAAGTTCCCATTTTTACAGTGGCATTTTTAGTACCATGTCAGTAACCCCACCTGTTTTGCCCCTCCAGCTGGTGGACTTGGCCCTTCTGGTTAAACAGGACATGGCTCCCAAAGCTGGTGACCCATTCAGTCATGCTATATCTGCCACCTTCATACAGTACCACAACTCTACTGAGGTAAAACCTTTTTCATGTATTAATGCATTTTCTGTTTTGCGTTGACAGGTATTTTCTTCCAAAGTAGACATTATAGAATGTGATATTGATATAGGCTTCTGTTATGGAGATTATGCACTTTGAAGTTATGGATTTAGATGGAAAGACATTAAATTATGGTTCTGAATGTTAAATTCTTAGCAGCATCTTTATAATTAAATAAAAATCCTCTTTCCTTGGGTGAAAATTCCTTCTCTCTGTGTTCAAGGCTCTATTGGAGATTTGGAGATTAAAGTTTTCAAAATTGGCAAGTGTACTAAGTGCTGTGTTGCATGCATTGATATTATACAGATATTATAGTAATTCCTAGAATGAGAAAAGCAAATTCTGTATTGCATCTCTTCTAACAGGAAATCTGAGAAGGCAATAATTGGAGTGGGATTTATTTGTGATTTGATTATGTTATGGCTGTTTGACATCTTGCTTTTACAGCCACATCTTTTAGGGCAGCCTACAAGTGTGAAGACCAGTCTTGACTCCCCAGAAAACACACCACCCCCTACACCCACCCCGCCAGCATCAGCAGGACAGCAACACCTTGGGAAAACCCCCTCAGGAGCCTTGGGGAATGGTGGAATTGGACAGGACTCTACCAAATCCAAACAAAGGAAAAGAAAAAAGGTATTTGGGGCACAGTCCTGGAGGGAAAAAAAAAAAAAGAAAAAGAAACCAAAACATCCTCATGAAGTCATCATAGAATCACAGAATGGTTTGGATTGGAAGGGTCCTTAAAGTTCATCTTGTTCCAACCCCCTGCCATGGGCAGGGACACCTTCCACTATCCCAGGTTGCTCCAAGCCCTATCCAACCTGGCCTTGGACACTTCCAGGGATGGGGCAGCCACAGCTTCTCTGGGCAACCTGTGCCAGGGCCTCACCAATCTCACAGTAAATAATGTGTCTCATTTTAAATATTAATTTTAACCTATGTCATATATTAATGGCCATTGTTATTGTAGGGCCAAATGTGTGGTTTGTTGTTTTTTCTGTCAGAATTATGCTAAATTTTCATATTAATGTCTCCAAACTGAATTTTGTTAAGGTGACAACTGCTGCTTCTAAGATAAGCTGCTCCTCTGCAGGCACAGCAATAGCCACTACCCCAAATCATCATCCCCTTCTCTGACAGGGCAGTGAGCACAGGTTTTAAGGGTCAAAACATAAGTGAAATAGGCATAGAGGTGCTTGTGATTTTTCTGATCCCAGCAGCCTTAGGTGACTGCTACCCTTACCTTTAAAAACTTTGCCTGCCTTGCTTTATTTTTATACCAGTTGGTTGCATTCAAGCTAAATATTTGTTAACTTTGCATAAAACAGGGACGTCTCATATCCAGAGTGTGAAATGTAAATGTTACAACTCTTGCCTGCTGTTGTTGAGTCTTGGTGTTCTGTCTGAGACAGATATATGTACCTAAAACCCACAAGAGAAATCAGTGTGATTACATAAACTGAATAGGAAGGCCTGTGTTGGTCACTTGGGGTTGTTTTGAAAAAATGTGATGGCAGTGCTCATTTTGCTGAAAAGCAATGGAGTGACTTGGGATTTTGTCGTGTGTTTTGTTATTAGAAAGTACTCACTCTTCAGCGTAAAACCAGTGATATTTTACAGTGATAGGTAGAAAAAGATGTATTTTTTCCTTCTGATGTCATCAGTGCTGTGGATAGTCCTGAAGTGTTCAACTTCCTTCTGTCCTTATTATACTCCTTAGAAAGCTTTTAGTGAATCCTGGAAAGACTTCTGCTTTTTCCTCTTCCTTTTCCATGTTATATTTGTTTCGTTTCTGTGGCTGATGTTCATTATAATTCCTAGGAACAGAAATTTAGCCAGAAATGTAGATTTTGATACATTGTGTTTTACTGGGTCTGTGAGTTTATTTTAAGTTCTTCGTGTTTGACTAAATGCCTTTGAAAATAATTATATTCCAAAAAGTGTACAGTTTTAATGAAATATTCTCATGACTTATCCAATTTGGTTAGGTATCAACTGGATATAAATGAGGCATTGAGACAAACAAGTTAACTCAGTAAAAAATACCATTTTTAGGCCATGAAGGCCCAGTCCAGGAAAAATATTCAAGTTTCATATTCCCTTTATGGATGTCAATCAGCAGGAGAAGAATCTGCCATCATATTATGAATAATTCTGTGTGTACTCACAGGCCCCAGTGGACTCAGCCCTCTTGAAAACAAAACATTTTGTAAAAAATATCCCAAGTTTGAGAGCATTAGGATATGATGTGAATGTGTGAGGGGGCTGTGTACGTGTGTACATTGAACTTCAGTGTATAATTTAAGTTTTTATTATTCTCAGTGCACTCACTAATGCAATTTTCATTAATTTATTGCCAAGCAGCCATCGTTAGATAAGTCATCTGAATTCTGGCAAACAGCCATGTCTAGGTGGAGCCTAAACCAACATTTCAGGTTGGCTAGCAAGGAGAAAAGAGTAAGTTTTTCCTTTAAAATCCCAGAAAAAATATTGTACAATTAGTATGCCAGTAGCAGTGAATTCTTCGTTTTACCTATTTAGGGCCCATAATCCAAAAAGGCTGTTTGAAATTTTAAAACTTTCCAGTTTGAGGTAATAATTTTATTTTTTTTTTAGCATCCTCCTAACGCTATTTTGTCACGTTTCAGCTTCAAATCTCAATTTGTTACTACTCAATGGTGATTTTGGTGTCCAATTGCTTTTCGCTTTGGGTGCTTGTTCAATATTTTCCCCACCCCTTGACATCATAATAAGAGCCTGAAATGTTTTAAAAATAATTTCTGTGGTTATTGCAGTATGACTTATATGACCCTTTCATTTTAATTTGAACATTTTCTGCTCTTTTCAATTGCAACACAGAGCAGCACTAGGTGAAAGATTTAAGAGGACTAAAACGGTGTTCTTTGGGTCTCTTAAGCAAAGTTCATGTAAAAGTCCTCTTTAATTTGTTAATAGCTTCTTTTCTCTGATGTAGTGTGTGGCAGCAATGATGTGTATCCTCAGGAAAAAAAAAAAAATTGGTCCATTTTATAAAGGTTTATTTTCATACTTTATGCACTGTAGGTCTGTTGTGTGTTTTTGATTTAGTAACAATTTATGTGTTTTTCTGTTGCAGAGCACTGCAGCCTGTGGGATGGAGGCTCAAAGTGATGCCATCCAGCCCAGCCACATCAGAGAGGCCATTCGACGCTACGGCCACAAGATTGGCCCCCTTTCCCCATTCACAGTACGTAATAACAGAGTTATAAAAAGTTATATTTATAATCTTAAAGAACTCTGATTTTCAAGTGGTCAAATGAAGAAGCTTTGGAATTGTTGGGAGCAATTTGTGGTGACTGTAATTTTCTTTATAAAAGTGGCATAATTCTCTTGGGAAATAAAACTTAGTAATTTCTGTCTCTTTTTGGAAAGACAAAAAAAAAGGGGTTTTTTTTCCTTTTAAATATTATTTTCTTTCAATTACAAATTATGCTTTTTTGTCAATGCTTGAATTTTCTGTTTTTCCAAAGTTTAGGTTTACAGTTATTTTAAATTATATGTATTCCAATATGGTGAAGAGCACTTTATATTCTAAAATTAGTTATGTGTCAAATACTGCTCCTATTGGAAGTTGAACTCTCAAGTGACACATTTACGGTTGGAGAAAGAAGAGAATGGTTTTTTTAGAGAACTTTGAACCTCCACTGAAATGTAATAGAACTGAGCTTGTGGTAAAACACTGATGGGTTCTGAGGTTTTGCCATCATTTTTTCTATGCAAATTGCAAATCCATTGTTCAGAGCAGCCAAGCGAATTCTTTATTTAATTTTCTCAGCTGATGAAAATGTGAAAGCGATCCATCTCCAATGTCATAAATTGGGGGCATTTTGTTCTCATCTGCTGTTCTGTGTGGCATATATCCTGCTTACCTCAAAATATCTGCATTTAGAAAATAATAAATGTCAAAGAAATCGTTATAGGAAAAGCCAAACAAAATCCACCAAACAGGATCTCAGCTCCTAAAAATCAGGAAGAAATTGTCCAGTTTCTGAGAGATTTTAGGTAGGGAAATTTATTCTGAATTTGGATGAATTCATCTATATAAAAGTGATACAGAAATATATGAAGGCCATAAATATAAAGGAAATACTGGGGCTTCAGAAGAAAGGAACAAGAGAAAATAAGAGACAATGAGTATGTGAAGTTACAATTTTCCTAGTGCCAAAACCAATCAGTGCTTCTATAGATGGCAGTAAATGTTTGATTTATTAATGATAGTTGATACACAATTGCAGTGAATTCTTTACATAACTTCACCTTTCTCTTTTGCCACTCAAAAATGTTTGATTAATATCATGTAAAGTGTTGGATAGAATTTCCAGGCCAAAATAGAAAAATGTCTTTAGCAGAAGTTTGCTAAGAGATGTAGCTAAGAATATGGCAATAGCTTCTGAAAGCAGAGTATGTATTTAACTTTATTTTTAGAAAGTAAAGAGCTCACATAAACAGTTGCAGAAAGGTGAATCTTCCTTCCCTGACCCTCACTAAAAGCGGTCTGGTCAATTGTTAACCAAAGTTCAAATTTTTAATTCAACCACAAGGTATAGTAAAATACTCTGGTTTGGGTTGAGGTGTTTTTAATGTCCACCACTCTGGTGAGCTTCCCAAACAGTGCAACTGAACAATTTAATTTGTTAACATTACCTACAGTCAACGTGGTTGATGAGAGGAACAGATCTTGTTCCCTCTGAACAAGCCAAGAATAAGAGAGAATCTTGGGTCAGCTTCTGGATGCCTACAGATGTTGTAGAGCTGTAATATGATTCTGCTTTTAATGAGGAGTCTCAGGAAAACTATTTTGAGAGGTATTGCAGAGTTGGCATTTAGGTCATTTTCCCTGTGAGTGCCTTCACTGGCAATTCTGGGGAGGGACCTGGCAATGACAATTGTCCATGCAGCAAGCAGGACTTCTTTTGTCTTAATTTGGCAAAAATGTGGATGGAGCAATGTGGGAGTAGCCCTCTGCAATCAGCATTAATGCAGACTTCCACAACAAATACCCTTTAATGATGGTGAGGTCTGGTGGCATGTGTGTAACCAAACACGAGGAAATAGATTAACAGTCCTTCAGCGTCATCAGGCATGGCCATTTCCTCAGATCTCAGCAACAGGAACTCTGTGACACAGTCTGTGTGGGCAGTGCAAAACCTCGGTAAAATGTCAGAAGTCTGAGCTGCTCTCTGCAGTGTCTGAGGGGAAAATTGTATCAAGATCTAAACCCTTCACTAAACTCTTTGAATGAACTAGAAGGGATATTTTCATGGATCAGTGTAATAACCAACAGCCTGGCAGTTGTCAAGGGCCTGCTGCATTCAGAAAGTTCATATCTGGACCCAAACCACCAGGGGATGGGTTTTCTAACTAGAAGAATGAAATTTAACAGTTGTGTTGTCCTACACAAGGATGGGTGATGGGGAAAGAGAGCTGCCAATTGCATCCCTGCACTACTTAAGGAAAGTCATTTTTTAAAAAGACAGAATTGAGGAATGAAAAAGTTTCATGCTACTGAATAGTTCAGTCCCATACATAGAATTTTTCCTTTACATAGGAATTTAGATTCCTATGTAAAAAGAAAGTATAGGAGAATATTTTATTTTTTAAAAAATACATATACTTTTGTTTTCTTAGGATACTAAATATGTATTTGTAAAGCATGAACACTGATATTTTTTCACATCTTTCCCATTTTTTCTGTTTCGTCATGATTGTCACTCCCTTCCATCTGATTTGGTGATAAGTGTTCATAAGGACTTGGCTTTGGAAGAAGAGTTAAGCTTTACAATTTATTCTTTAGCAGCATTTGATGGATGTTGGTTTGGACAGAAACAACACTTTGAAAGTTTTATAATCATATGGTAAATGAGAACTAACATTAAACCAGTGAAAATGATCCATTTGCATTTATTTTGACCTTAATAGCTATGTCAGAATGACGAACATAATTAGAGCACTTAGGTTTTGTCTCCAAGTGCAAGCCACAATGGAAAGCAGCAAGTGTACTCTGGATTCTTCTGCATTGTCTCATGTCTAAGGTAGTTTAGATGTATATTTTATCCAAATATTTTCTATTAACAGTACTGGGCGTTTCCTACTTTAAAGCATGGTCTAGACTATCAGAAATCAGAGAAATATTAAACAATATCACCGTGTAATTTTGCAAGACAAGAATGGGAAGTATGGAACTCTCCATCATATGGGATAATGCAGTTCCATGTGCTGTACCTGTGTCTATTTCTGTGTGCATTTAAGTTAAGGAAGTGTATAGTGAAAATTATACCCAGGCTTGACTGAGCCTGTAGGAATAATCCTAATATTCTTCCAAATAATATTCCAAATAATAGTATTTATTACACCAAAGTGTTCACAAAAATATCAGTTGGATATTTCTTGCCAGGAATAGAAGCATATTGTCTTTAGAGAAATTATTTAAGTTATTTGGATTGACTGTATTTCAAACAGTTGAGATAAAACCAAAAATTTCTTTAAGAGTATTTATTCTGTGAACAATATACAGTGCTTACCTGGAATCTTGATAGGAGCAGTTGTAAGTGGTGCATGAACAGTTCATAAATAGTACTTGTGACCACAAGAACAGCTCTAGCAGAAAGGAGAGCTGAGATCCTTTCCTCTGAAATAAAAAGCAAAGTGGTCACATACAACAGTGGAAGACCACAGGCAAAAAGAACAAGAAAGTGTTTCCAAAGCAGATTCCTTGTCTTTAGGTTATACCAGCTCTGTAATGAAATGCTTTAGATGTTTAGTTAAGAGAACCTGAGTTCACAAATGTAAATTGTAATCCTGCATAGGCAGACAGTGACTATTATTCAGCACCCTGTGCGTGTGTAAATGGGGTGTATTGAATGAACAGGGGTATAACCAACATTTCTTTGGGTATTTATGTTTTGGGGAGAATGTTCCTTCAGCCTCCCAGGCATTTCAGTATGAAAAGGCTTGCTAGTCTAAACCTTCTCTTGTTAAATATTTGAGTCTCATGAAATGGCCTATGCAGCATAAAACAATGAATATTTGCGAACCTGTGTTTATAATACTGCTTGTGACATTCCCTGCATGAAGAATATGCAACACCAAAAAATGTGATTTGGCAGAAGCTTGGGTTATTTGGGCCTTATAGAGCCCTGCCTATACTCCTGGAGATTCTTAAATAATAAATGCAAGTATTCCATGTGGACTTCAGGAGGTTACATGTACACGGTAATCAGAGTTTCACAATCAAATGATATCCTTAGTTAAGGTCTTTTACTTCTGACGTTTTAAAAGTGCTTGTTATTGATCCTGATTGAGCTCATTTTATGCAAATACTTAAATCAATTTGTGTGGTGAAAACCACTAAGGTTCATCACAGATCTTTCGTAATTTCAATGTAATAAAGATGCTTTTGACTCCTAGAAAACAAAACCTGTGGAATAGTAGCTGAAGACCTGGCAAAGCTGGTCTTGTGGGAGACTAAACCAGCAGATACAGGGGGTAGAAAGAAGAGAGGGAAACTTATTTTAAAATACAAAGGATAGTGTGGCAGTATGATATTTGTGGAAGAGGACATTTTGCAAGGCACGTTTGGTTTAAGCACCTTAAACTTCAAGAAAAATTCAACTTCACATTTTACAGAGTCACAGAATGGGTCAGGTTGGAAGGGACCACTGGAGACCTTCTGGTCCAAGCTCCTTCCTCAATCAGGGTCTGCCAGAGCTTATGGGACAGGGTCGTGTCCACATGGATTTTGAGTATCTCCAGAGAAGGAGACTCCATGACCTGGAATTGTCACCAAAGGATTTGGTCTGAAACTTAGTCTTCTTAACTGAAAGAAATCTCTTTTTTCATGTTTCAGATCAAAGTCGTAGTGAGAAGTTTTGGAATATAATCTTCAGTAATTGCTTCAATAAACACAGTGTGGATACAGTACAGCTAAATTTTTCTAAAGTGCTTGAATGATAAAAAGTTTTGAATGCTGCTTCCGAAAGAAATTAGTTACATGGAAACCAAATAAAAAATCTCTGATATTTAGGGTCCTGTAAAATATAGACTGCCCATATTGATATTCAGAATCAATTGATACTGATTTTGAAGAAGTCAGGATTTCATTCTTAATCACTTCTCAAAAATGAAATGTATGCATTTATGTCAAAAGGCATTTGAAAACTTTCCCTTTGGTTACACATTCAGTTTCTGATATAGAAAAAGTCAAATTGACATTTTCGTGCTTTCTTCTCATTTTGAAAGCCAAAAAAAAAGGCATTTTATTTCATTAAACAGTTACATACTTACAGAGTCTTTGTCTATACTTCAAGCTGTTGTCTGAAGTTATTTGTTATTCTACAGCGTTAACACTGTGTGTTTGAAAAAGATGAGTTATTATTCTATAAAACCAGGAGGAATTCAAATCTCAGTTTGGAAATCTTGTTCCCTGCTCTCCCAACCCCCATCCCAAGGTTCCTCCTTTCAGATTTATGAAAGAAAACATTTCTTTCTGTAAAAGGTTTTTGTATGCCAGCATCTGGAAGTGTTTATTTCAGTGGCGTGTAATCTATCTGTGGATTTAGTTAGCACCAGACCCCCTTTTGTGTACTCCTGACTTAAAATTTTTATAAATGATCTTGTTGAATTTGTGCCAGTGTGCACATGGTTTGGCTGATTACTGCATATATCCTTTACCTGCCAGTCACCTTTGATTTATATTCCTTCCCTTCTGCTTTTGCCTTCCAAAAATGGTGCCACTGAACTGTCCTCTAAATCATCTTATTGGATAAATTGCTCCAAGATGAGATGGCACAGTTTTGGCTCACTCCTCAACAGAAGGCATTCCTGTAATCCATCCTCACCCGCTCTGTGTAGGGCCATTCAAAAAAGAGAAGCAACAGGGGAAATGGGGCTCCCTCTTCCATCCCAGCACTATTTCTTCCAGTGGTGTTCAGAAATGTAAAATGGGAGATTTGATTTATATGGCTCTTAATAGCATCTGAAGACACATAAAATTATTGAAAATCTTTCACATCCCCTCTCCTGAACTTCTTCATTAGATGAGTTTAATCCCCAGAATATGGTTAATAGGGCTTTCTCCCAGAAAGATTAAAACATGAAAGAATAGCATATTCAAGAATATTTTAAAGTATTTCATTTGGAATAGATTGTACAATATACATGACAGTTCTTTCCATTATAAAAATCCCTGTTGGTTTCTTTAAGCTAAACAGCTAATACTCCTTCAGAATAACAACAGTTCTGTAAGCTTTACTTAATGACATTACTAATTTGGAGAGTTTTATGAAGTTTCTTGGAGAAAAGCAGGTGGCTTGGCAGTAATTTAAAAGGTTCCCAATTTGTGGTAGCAGTTGCAGGGGGTTTCATGTTTCTAAAGAGGGAGACCAAGCTGCATAATGCTTAAGAGTGTCTGACACAATGATATATCATTTTGGACTAAGTTTCCAGAAGTTCATTGGTCATTAAATATGCTGCTTGACTTTCTGTTGCAGTTTCCCAGCTGTCCCTACTGGGGGTAATCTTAACGCTCAAACAGAATTTATTAATGAGGGCGTAAGCTTGCAGTACTGATGAAGCAGTAAGTTACCCAGATGATTTTATTAAACAGGAACATAGATTTTTAGATAAGACAAAAATGTCATTTAAGTAGATTTGAAAAGAGCTGGCTCCCTTTCTGCAGAGCACTGGGAAAGTATTTACAAACGGTCTGGATAGTATTTGATATCCTATGGGGATATTTAAAATTCTTGGATTGCACATACATCAGTGTCCTACTACGCAACACAGTACATGAATTGTTGCAAGCAGCACACGAGGCTTTCAGGAAGCATAGATGTGGTTCTGTTGAGGCAGGAGACACTGGCATGGAATGACTCTGCTAATGCAGTTTGTGCAACCACATGGAGGGTTGTTCTCCGTTGTGTCACCGCCTGTTCAAACCTGTTACGCTGGAAGTGCTGAACAAAACGTGTGTCTTGCTCAATGTAGGAGATCACACTGCAAAATTTTATTATTTTTCATATCTAATGGTTAAAAAAATCAGATTTGTCAAAGAAATTTTCTAGGTCTGTTAGTGAGAAGATAAGTGAACTGTAAGGTTTGCAAGCTGAATCTCTCATATAAACGAAAGCAACTCCTAATCTCATAAACCTTATATAATTATTTTTTTCCTAATTGTATGGCCAGATTCAAATACATACTAGAGGCATTTCAAGCACAGTTGTCATAATGTAAAAGGATCCGAGGGTAAGAAAATGTTACTTTCTAAAAGTGTATGTTCTTATGTGCCTCCTGAGAGGCTTAAAAAACCTTAGGATGGATGAGAATCTGACTTCTGGTACTTTGCTCAAGGCAATCTAACATGTAATACATAAATATGTATTTCAAGGGTAAGGTGAGAACTATAATTCTAGAGCAGATACTGGGACAAAAAGGTAAGTTAATTAAGTGTTCCAATATATTTCACAGACATAAATATGTCCTTCCTCCATAATTTGCATTAATTTTTGTAAAGGCAGTGGCATTGCATCTGTGCATCAGGTACGTTCTGGTACAAAGGTTAATAAATAGAAACTTGGTAACTGACGAATCCTAACAAAATTGAAACATCTTAAAAGGAAAATGTCTTTTTCTTACTTGTCTCTGCACAGAATAATGGTGCAGCTCCCTGCAGATTCCATGTTTTTGTGAATGGTTTGGATTGTGGACAATATCGTGTACTTACACCATTATATAATGCAAGATCAGTTGTGGTTGTATTTTATACCATTCTTTCAGATTTCCCTTAACATGAGTGTTCATTCATATTTTTCTCCTTGAAAGATTTAAAAGTGTTTTATGAACTAGAGCTTCTTGTTGTTGTCAGTTCACTCTCAGTGCTGCTCTGAGCCAGCTCAGACTGAGATGCAGCAGCTGTGAGTTGGCAGCAGAGCTGCCCAGCTCTGTAGCACAGGATGTGAGCTGTCTGGATGAAACATATGAGAACTTCAGGATCATGTAATAAGGCTGTTTGACTTGGAGTTAACCTACAGCTGAAGAAAAAATTGCATGAAACTTAATTTCTTGTGAACAGGATCTTCATTTTAGGTGATACTTGTAGGACGGATGTTTGACAGACGTGTCGTGTTGTATTGAGCTTGGGTAGAAGGACAGGCTGGATGGGGCTTGGAACAAACTGGTCTAGTGGCTGGTGTCCCTGCCTGAGGAGTTGGAACTAGGTGCTCTCTAAGGTCCCTGCCAACCTAAACCATTCTGTGATTCTGTGATTTCATGATAGAAGCTCTTACCTGTGGACATCTCTGACATCGCTGACTTGTTGCTTCGCAAATAAAGAATGTAGAATCTCTAGAATAACACGGTATATCTGGAAAGTAGCAGATAATAATATCAAATAATCAAATAATAATACCAAAACCAAGTGGAGATATTTTTTTATAACTCTTATCATCTGTTATTTTCCATTTGAGTTGCCTACTCTTGTTCCTTAAGTCCTGTAATAATACTCAAACGTGAGTACTTGTTCAGCTTGGCACTGCACACAGGAGAAGACAAAAGCTTCCTGAATGTAAGCAGGGATTTTGTGCTTTGTTTCACTCCATTTATCATGTCCCACTCAGTGAAGTGTCACTTCTCATTTAAGTCTTTGATACCACTAACAACAAACGAAGTTATTGAGCGTGCAGCAGTACAAATGATGTTTGATTGCCTCTCCTTTGTGTCCCCTGTCCTCTCCATGCCTGGAGGCAAAGGTGCTCATTCTCCCCTCATCCCTCTGATATGCTTCCAGGCATCAGAAGGCAACACTGATTTGGTTGCTAGAAAATCTCTTTAACACAAAAGTTTTACTTTTCTCCAGACTAGACCCATTTCGGGGAGCCTGGCTGCACAATTGGTACTGCTTAGAAATACTTCTCTAGCAAAATCAAGTGAAAACACCAGGTTTGAGGCAACTGAACACATTTAACGGATTTTATTTTGAGGTTACTGTGTTCCTTCCCTGAGGTTTTGTATTATTGCAGCTTTCTGACTTCAGCATCAAGATTGTGTAAACCTCAATTCAGCAAAGCAGTCATCTGCTAAATTTTTAAACTATACCTTCAGTCTGACAAAAGCATGTGCTAAATTGAGGCTTTTAGTATTATTAGTAATTATGTTTTGATTAATCTGTTATTTCAGCAATCTTTTCTTTTATTTATTGCACATAGAAGAAAAGGAGAGAGGGATGCTTGTAAGACATAAAATGGGATGAAATTAAGATTGGTTTCTTTTTCTCACCTTATAATATTTGTCTCACTGGCAAGGTTTGTAAGATACTTAAAGACTTTACACTTAAATAGGATACAGCATTGGGTCAATATTTTGGTGTTAGCAGAACGAAGGAAAAATCACAAAATGAAGGAAAATTCTAGGAAGGAAGAGCAGGCTTCAGAAAATGAAAACAATTAATCAAGTACCAGTCATGTTTTTAGTGCTGTGTGCTGCTGTACTGATATTTGTGACTGTGGTGTCCAGCTTAGGATTAAGCTTCAGCCAGGGCTTTCTGGTACATCTCTTGTATCTGCTGTTCTACAGTGACAAAATTTCACAATCAAGATGGTTTTCTTGCTTTTAAGCCAAGCCTCTTCCTCCCAGTTATATCCCCCTGGATAATTCAGTTCCCTTCACAGCAATTGTATTCTTTAGTTACTTATTGGTAAAAGTTACACCCTTTCCTCCATGACAGTCTCAGGAGAGGGGATATGAGGAGGGATTTTTCCTTGGTAAGACTCTCTTCTGCCTCTGGGGGTATTTATGTTAGTTAATATGCACATGGATGAAAATATAAGATACTGGGCTTTCATAAAGACCCTGAGCTATTCTGCAAAGCCCTGAGAATGTGTATGAAATAAGTGGTTTCCTTCAGGCCTCAACTGCAGAATGACTATGGAACCTGGAGTTTACCTGAGTGGTTAAAAAACATCCAGTTCTGTTTTACTTATCTGGAATGAATTCCACAGCCAAGAGCTCTGCCCAAGAATTATATGCCTCTAATTTCACGCAATTTAAATTCCAATAATGCTAGGAGAAAAATAAGAATAAGTAATACATAGAAATAAAATTAAGAAATAATAAGAAGGAAAAAAGCCCAAAAAAATAAGAGGAAAAGTCCCACAATAAATGTTTGCATAGGGTTGCTAATACTGGCAGTCAGGTAAGTGGGGAAGAGGCTGGCATCCAGCCTGGAGGAATTGTACTAATGCAATATTCCAGGCTCTGTACTGGCACAGGTCAGTCTTAAAATGTGTTGATGTGCTGACAGGGTTGTCATTTTTGATGGCAAAGAATTGAGACAACAGGAAAAAATAAGACTCTCCAGAGATCCTCATGTGTTAGTTTTACTGCAGAAGGTGCTAAAACGGCTGGAAGCAAGCATTCTCCTTGCAGAATTATTGCAATGCAAATGGCCTGGAAGTGAGAAACAGTAATTTCATGAGGTAATTTTGTCAGTGGTGAAGGTTTTGAGTGTTTTGTTGTTTTTTTTCCTTGCCAGAAAGACAAGTTATTAATATTTACCATCAAGAAAACTCTATTTCTAATTGGTGTTTAGATATGATGCTTAAATTACCCTCAGAAGATGGAATGGAGATTTGGAGTGGGGATTAAGTGCTTCTGAGGAAAAGCATTCAGCTGTTTCTGCATCTGTTAACAAGAAAATTAAAACAATCTCACCATTGTGCATAGAGGTTTTTTTTTTTTTTTAGAAAAAAAGGAGCAGATGGTACAGAAGAAAGGTATATGCTTGTTGCCACATTAGGAAGCTTGGGATTTAATACCATACGGGGTAGATGAGGCCCATCTTTGTCCATAATTTACAATAGTAATATTTAGGTGATAAAAAGAGTTAACGAGGTACAAAAGAGAGACATTGGATGGCTCAATAAACAGATAAAAAGCTACTAATTATGGCTCTTTAGAACATGTTGAAAGTCATTCACGTGTCAAGGAATAGTAATTTTGAGACATAATCTTGTATTCAAGTCAAAATTATCAGAAGTAATGAGATATTTTGAATGCTTAACCTGAAATATGTAAAAGAATACTGGAGGTCTTTTGTGGTTTTTCTTTAAGGTGCATGATGCCATTTCTTTAAAGTGGCATTATTTTTTTCCTAGAGTTTCAGCTTCCATACTAGAAATAAATTGTAACCTTAAAAATTTACTTTTAAAGTAAATTTAATTTTAAGAAGGGGGAAAAGTCTTACTAGTAATGGTTTTCAATATAAGAACGTGAGTCAAGATCCAGGATTCCTCTGTATTTCTGTATTATTCATCTTACACAAATGCAGAAGAGAAGTAAATGATGGCTCAAAAGATTTTGCAATATAGAGACACGACAAATTACGAGATTTGATAAGATGAACAGGAGTAAAAGGAGGTAATGTTGTTTAGCTGGTGAGGAAGTGATCTCAGTATATAAATTATCCAGTCAGCAAGAGATTTTTTCCTGTAGGAGTCACAGCACAGAAGAGTTTTAAGAATGAAGTGACAGTGGGTGATGATCATCATCTGCTATTTGCTTCTTCCTACCAAAAAGATGCTGCAGGAGATGTGCTGGCTTGAATGTTTGGTGTGTGCAGAGCAAAGAGTGCCAAGTGAGGTGATCCAGGTTGGAACCTGACATTTGATGGGAGATGTGCTGCTGCACAGGAGGAGGATGTGTCATGAAGGGAAATGGAAAGCAGCTTCTAGTGCATGCGGCTGAGAGGAAAATCAAAGTGATGGGTGGAAGAAATGGGCTTGGCAGGATCCTTATGACTTGGTACAAACAACAAAATGTTGTTTTTCAGAGCTAGATTCCTCAGTGTTCCTGTGACTTCCGCAGAGAGAAGTTTGGAATGTGGATGAAGGGGAAGAAAGGCTGTTACGTGCCACTAGGATTGTTATCTGGAAAGGAAAATATAAAATGTGGCTGCAATCCTGGTGTGAACAGAGCATCCAGTATCAGAGATGATGCCCATGTTGCACACCTTCATGATGGTGGGGGACATGAGGTTATTGATGGACAGAGATGGAAGATTTGGAGCAGGCAGGAGATGAGGAATTCCATTTTATCCAATTTATCCACATTCAGCCAAAGCTGGCAGTTGCCATGAGAGCTCTCAGAGGGACATAAAAATCTAACTAGTCCTGAGTTATTCAGCCTGGAACCTTTATTGGTTGTACTTTAGAGTAAGAAACACTTACAGCCATGTCTGTGAGCAAAGGTTACAATACAGAGTATTATTTGCTTCCCCTAATTTATTACACTCTTCCCAATTCATCAAAGCACAATTTCCTTTTCGGTTGCTGAAGCAAACCTTTATATTTCTTACTTTTTAATGGAAAGAATTCATTCCCAGCTTCATATAGTATATTTTTAAGAAATTGTGGGTTAAAAGCTTCTAATAATGTTTTCTTTTAAATAAAGTAATATTTCACTTTAAAGTGATGTGGCACTATTCAGATGCCCCTAGTCAGCAGCAACTGTTTGGCTTTAGTACTTACTGACATAAATCCCAAGAACAGGGATTTCTGGGAAGTTCTGCCTGTCACCATTATAACTGAGGCTGACTTTGTAATACCAAGAGAGAATAAAGGGGGACCTTATCCCTCTCTACAACTCCCTGAAAGGAGGTTGTGGCTAGGTGGGGGTCAGATCCTTCTCCCAGGTAACAAGTGACAGGACAAAAGGAAATGGCTTCAAAGTACACCAGGGAAGGTTTAGGTTGGACATTAGGAAAATTACTTCACTGAAGGGATGGTCAGGCACCGGAACAGGCTGCCCGGAGCAGTGGTGGAATCAGCATCCCTGGAAGTGTTTAATAAATGTGTGGATGTGGTATTTGGGGACACAGTTTAGTGGTGAGTGCTGGGTTAATGGTTGGACATGATGATCTCAGAGGTCTTTTCCAGCCTAAATGATTCCAAGATTCTATGAATGAGGCTTTGCTGGTTGCTCTGAGAAATCCCCTACGCTGCTGTATTTTATGATATAGGCAGAGTGGCTAGAGCTCTGTGAGTGTTGCAGGTTTGGAAAATTTATATTGCAAACTCTTCAACTTTCCATTTCTCCAAAAGTAGTTTATTTAGGGTCTAGTTTCCTTGTCAAATATTTTTGGAGTAAAGTTAATTGAGGATTGTAAAGTAATGAAGAGGACAAGGTAGTGACAAAGAGTTACTGAGTTACCGTTTGATAAATGAAGTGTAAGCAAGTCATTTTCATTCCAGAGGAGCCAGATGTTAAGTATTTCATCTGCAAATTAAGCAAATGGGCAACATTTACAGTCTCTGGGGCTGTATCTTGCAAAGTAGGGATTTTGAAAGAGTGTTCTGGAGTCTTGAGGAATCAGTTGAATGCAATGAGGCCAATCCAGTCCTGTAGCTGAAGGGGTTGAGGCAGTCCTTGGGCAGCCCTTGGGCAGGCAGGCAGGGAAATAGGAAATAGGAGAGTTTTCTGCTGTACTGGGATAACACAGCTAAAACGTGGGCTTGTGTTTTAGTGGGAACCTCAACAATTGGGTGAAAGACTAGAAAATACCGACACAGGGACAGGAGTTTATGAAACTGAAGAAAGCGTTGTATAGTCAGTCATTAAGGACTCATAAAAAAGAAAAAAGTCTCATGTCTTCGGGTGTTTCAGTCCTTGCATGCAAAGTTATATGGATATTCAAGGTGAGATTCCTCTGGCTGGATATAAATATTTGTATCTCAGCACAGTGACAAACATCTGTGAGCACAGCTACAGGTTGCCCAGAGAAGCTGTGGCTGCCCCATCCCTGGAAGTGTTCAAGGCCAGGTTGGACAGGGCTTGGAGCAACCTGGGATAGTGGAAGGTGTCCCTGCCATTGGCAGAGGTTGGAATGAGATGGTTTTTAAGGTCTCTTCCAATGCAAACCACTGCATGATTCTACGATTTCCTTTATAGTCAATTGAGAGGAATAAGCATTTCTGAGCTGTAATTTATCTCTTCCTAAGGTAGCTGTTTAAGAGGGGTCAAATGGACCATGCTGTGGAAGTGCCTTTTTCTCTACCTTGACAGGATGATGTGTGTGAGGAGTCCTTCTAGTGCAGCTTGACATTTAAGCTAGACAAATTCAAACGAGAAATAAGGCATATATATTTATAACAACATAACTAAGTGCTGAAATAACTTAGCCAATGAATGTGACAGATTATCCATGACTGGAAAATTTAAAATCAAGAGGAGATGTTTCTGTAAAAGCCATGCTTAAGTTCAACCACAGCTATTGGTTCTGGAGAGCCAATTCAAGAAAATTGTGTGGGCTGTGTTATGAGCACAGTGAGGTTAGATGGTCCTTTCCATCCCCAAGAGCTATGAATCATCCTTTGCTGGTGCTTTGGTAAACTGTAAATGTGAAAATCCACTTTGAATGCAGGTCAGCAGCTTATTCAGTTTAAATTCCTGATGTTCAGATTAGTAGTTTCAAAGGAAATAATTCAAAATTTGCCTTTCTAAATATAGCAATTTCATTTCAGAGTTACAATTTTCAATACGTTTTCATTAGTTTTGTGTTACACATCATAGTCTGATCTTTTTTTTTCTAAAAAAACCAAAAAACCCAAACATCACAACAATGTGACAGAAGTTTTTGGAAAGCAGCTATTGATTTGTAATTTTGAGATTTGTTTTTAGAAATAAAGTTTTGATAACTATTTATTAGAACAGGTAGATTAGAAAGAAAAAACAGCATTGCTCTTAAAGGGCAATGGAATAACCTTTTTTTAAAACCCTCAGAAAGTTTGGGTCATTATTTCTGTATGTGGTATCTCTATACATTCTTATAAATATTCATATTACTCCTATATTGTGAATAAAATGGGCTAAATACACCACCTTAATTAGAGTAGTGGAAATAACAAGTTATTTCCATTCTTTGAATGTCTTTGGCAAATTTCCATTGTGTCAACATAATTAAGATATATTAATATTAATCTGGTAAGTACTGTAACTTTACATAGTGGAAAAATAAAATAAAATGGACCATGAGAACATTTTTCAATATCAGTTTCAATTTTAATACTTTATATTCTTGTGAAAAGTTATAAAAATGTGTTATTAGTTTATTACCCCATTAAGAAAACAATGCAGCAACAGATGCTTGTTACCCCGATTTTCTCAGTCTGTTTATGGGGATGTTTTATCAAAATGGGTCTTTTAAAAGTTATAAAGATGTAATACTCTCCTAAATTAGGTCATAAATGCCTAATGTGGAAAACTAATACATTTTATTATTTTTCAAGTATGGGTTTATGTATATTAAAATATGCAGCTGTTAGGAAGTCTGGAGTGTGTATAACAGAAACATATTGCATTACAAGATGTTAGTGTCTCTCAGAGTATGTACATTCTTTATGCACATACCCAAACGAGTTTTTGGCACATGGGAGAGACTGCATTACCATTTTGGCTCAGTATTTTTTTTCTTATATATGTTATTATTTTATGAATAGATGTAAATGCTGAATGTACTGAGCACATACATATTTGCCCATATCCTGACAGCAGCCACATATACAACTTGAGGAGGTAGATCTAAAGAGCAGGTATGAACAACATCCAGCTCCAACATCAGCAATTGTGTGTTTCTGCACAAATGGTAAGCGTTCCTGTACAAGGAGCAGTAACAAGATAATATCTTTGTTTAAACCTCGTTTTGTCTTCCGTGCTAATCATGCTGGAATGGATTTGTGGTGAAGGAGGAGGGAGTCAAACACCTGCTTTTTTCAGGTAGTATAGTGACCATGGCTGCTTTAAGAAATCACAGAATCCCAGAATCGTTCAGGGACCACAGTAGATCCTCTACTCCTATCTCCCTGCTCAAGCAGATTTACCCAGAACACATGGCACAGGATTGTGTCCACAGTTCTGGAATATCTCCAGTGAGGGAGACTTCACAGCCTCTCTGGACAATCTGTTCAGTGCTCAGTCACTGCACAGGAAAGTTCTTCCTCATGTTCAGGTGGAACTTCCTGGGCATCAGTTCCTGCTCGTTCCTCCTGTGCCATTGCTGGGCCCCCAAAGCAGAGCCTGGGCCCTGCTCTGAGACCTCCCTGCACACAGGGACAGACAGGGATGGGCTCCCCTCTCAGCTGGGGCTCCATTCGAGGCTGAACAGCCCCAGCTCCCTCAGCCTTTCCTCGTCAGGGGGATGCTCGTCCCTTCAACATCTTTGTCACCCTCTGCTGAACCTGCTCCAGGAGCTCCCTGTCCTGTGGACCCCAGAAATGTTACAACCAAGAAGGAATTTTCCAACCTAAATGATTCTAAGATTCTGTGATTTTCAAAATTCCCCGTAATTTGAGATGGATAGACCAGTTTTCATAGATGTTGCTGAACCTCAGACTTCATGTCTCCATTAATGGAAGCCTTTAATGATCACAGAAATGTGTGTAAAGTGTAGACCAAATGTGTGCCAGTGATGCACATTAATGCCCTGAATTAATAGGGGCCTGTTTCCTACACATACATGCCCCTCCCTTAATTATTTATCTATATGGGAAATTCTATCTATAGTATTATTTTGGTATAGAAGGGAGAAAGGACTGTGTAGTTTCTTGTGTAGTTTTATTCTAATTATTGCGGCATCGTTTGGCCATTTGTCTGAGTGGACATGTCCCTCAGCAACCTGCTCAGGTGGTACTAGACAATCTCGAGAGCAGCCTTCCAGCCCCAGTGAATCTGAGACTCATGGTGCTGTTGGGTGCTGATTTAAGGATTGTGTAGATTCAGGTTTTCTGTCTTATCATTTCCTAGATTCAAGACCTGCATTCCAAATGCTTTATAGATGTACCCATTACAGTTAAAATTGTGCTGTAGCACATTTGCCTCCATTCTAACCATGTTAGGAATTGCACATGGAGCCTGCATGCCATGTAGTTTTAATTAACCTAATTGGTCCCAGTAACTGTGCTGCCAGCCACCAAAGTGTTGATAGGACTTCTCCGGAAGCTCAGCTAGTCTGTCATCATCTGGTCTCAAAATGTGCCAAAGATGATCCTCCCCTTCCAGAACTGCAGGTTTTTATCAAGCCTGAAATTCAAACCAATGTACAAAAGGCTGAATTTGCTGTCATATTCTACTTTTCAAGTTAATGGAGTGTCCTGGGTGTCATTCATGTTTATGAAACAGATTCTATAAAGGCAGCACAAAATATCCTGTGATTTCAATACCAGGGATCTGTGCACAGCAAGGAGTTTAGCTGGCCCTTCGGCAGCAGTTTGTGCTTCAGAAAAGGTCAGTCAGAAAGAAGCTTTTACAAAACTAAAAGCTCGGTACATGTTTTTTTTTTCTGAGAGAGTTTCATAGGAAAATGAGCCTTTACAAAACTAAAATCTGGAGACGTGTTTTTCTGAGAGTTTCATACGACGTTGTTGTTCCTGGTGGCAAGATATGCCTGGTTTTGCCCTATAACCTGATAACGTATCTTATGGACTGCGCCTTGTTGAGGCGCTTTCTTAATTTAGCACCGACTCAAAGTGTTCATAACAAAGCGGAGCAAGCCCTGGTAAACAGTTATTTTATGGCTTCAAGGTTATTTTTTGAGATATTATTTCCAGGATTAAATATTTCAGGACCTGTTTGGTTATCTGCTTGTCACTTCTTTCTAAACCAAACTAAAAGGTTTTAACACTTAGTTATGCACTTTTCTGGGCCCAGTGTTCATTAATAGAATATATCTTGTGTGCCTGCCTTCACCAGAAAAATGTACTAAAAAAAATTTTAAAATTATAATAGTGACTCATTGTTATTATTATTATTACTATTATTGATTCTATCTGAACACTGTTTTTCTCTGCTGCAAAGCCAGGTTAATTTTGGCCCTTTACACTCTACTAATGCCAGCCCGAGGACTGTTAGAGGAGAATGCTGAAAATGGCACTTTCTGAACTACAAGGTGTGTTGTTTATCCTGCAAAGGCATGGGGCCTCATCCAGAAACACATGCCCGGGTGGTGCAGAGAGGACTGTCCCAAACTGGACCTGCAGGGCCACCCATCTGCTGTCACACAGCAGGGACCCAGGTGGCTGTGGCTGTGCCAGATGGCTCCTTGTGTAGGAGGGCACTGCTGAAGCTCCTTTAAATCTTACATATGTTTTTAAACACAACAATATTTGGGGGTTGGTGAGTGTTGTGGGATTCCCTTGCAGAGGACGCAGTCCAGCACCTCAACTGGAAGATACTGTGGTGGGGTCTGAGCAAGATGCAAGGGTGGTTCTCTGAATCCTCATTATTGCCTCAGATTTTATAAATGTAATGATTTTGTCATCCTACATAGGAATAGAAGTTGTTTGATTTTCTGAACTGTTCACTTTCGAGTTTGTAAGGAGTATGAGTTCAGAACAGTTCACGCTCTGGGACCTGAATTCCTCCTGTTTGTAAAAATAGATCTGTGCAGTCTTGTTTTCGTGTGGAGAGCTCTTGTCTTTAAGGTACAGCAAGCTGGGAAGGCTGCTTGTAAAGTCTAAAATTATAGAATAATGTAATGGTTTGGGTTTGAAGGGACCTTAAAGCTCATCTCATTCCATGCCCTGCCCTGGGGAGACACCTTCCAGTACCGCAGGTTGCTCCAAGCCTTGTCCAATCTGGCCTTGGACCCTTGCAGGGATGGGGCAGCCACAGCTTCTCTGGGCACCCTGTGCCAGGGCCTCACCATCCTCACAGGGAAGAATTTCTGTCTAATGCCTAAACTAAACCTGCCCTCTGTCAGTCACTGAAAAAGCAGGAACTACAATTCCAGGAGTTTCTATTAACAGTCTGATTTGCTGACAACAGGCTTGATATTTAAAGGAAGACAGTAATAATGTATCATTTGAGGAATTTGTTCATGATTAGCCACTCTTTTTTTTTTTTTTTTGGAAAACTCGACTTTGTATGGCTAACAGGGTTCAAATAACTTCTATAACCAAATCAATTGTGCAGTTTCATGTGGTGAAAGTAAAGAAGTTCAAATTATCTGGATCAAGGCGTTTGGATTTCATTTTGCCAAATGCAGGCATGTAGGAGAGGGTGCTTTCAGAGCTGCACGTCCTTCTAAACAAGATGTTTCTCAGCACTGACTGAGAAGTGGATGGGGGTGACTTAGCTCAGACTGAGAGATGTCTGTGGTCCAAACCGAAAACGTTAATTGATATCAGTGCACATTAAAAAAGTGGAAAAGATTTTAGGATGTCTTATTTTTAGTTGATATAGAAGGTGATGTTAGCCAGCACTGTAAGGTTTTAATTATAGAATTGTTAGATACAGTACAAATTTTGTCTGTTTTATTAAGCCTAAAATATTAATAATTTGAGTAATTTTTTGTATTTAGAATACTATTTTCTGATTTTTGTTTCACATCTCAGTGTTTGTGAGTCATCTGAAAAGTGAGTTTGGTATCCGTTATGGCTCTGAATTTCCTTACCAATTTTATAATCACATTTTCTTATTATATGAATATATTTTCTTTCTTTCAATTGCAGTTATGGGATCTCTCACTTGTAAAAGTAATTAGTAAAAATACTTGTAGGTAAAAGTTGATTTTTTTCTGTTGGGCTTTTCCATCTCATGTAACTGTTGAAAAACTCTACACCGAATATTTTGTTTCTATTATTTTGTATGGATTCTTTTTAATTTTTTTTTTTGTATTGTTATTACATCCTAGCCCTTTAAACAAGTTATGTGTCAAGAATTAGAACAATAGAGAAAAATCAGATGGGAAAATTAGATAGTATATTTTATAGGCATTGGATTCAGTGTTATGGATAGACACATATTTACTTGTATGGCAACTAACCAAATGTAGAAAAATGTGGTATTTGAAAATCCATGGTACTGTTGGAGATTTCTCTCATTTGTTGTCACATTTGTTAGAATCACACCCCAAGGCCCTTAGTTGGAGCCTGAATAATTGAGCTGAGCAGAGTATGAATGCAACTCTCATTTTAGGTGTGTGAAGTGGCTTAAAATGAGAAATATTTGTTTGGAGCTGCCAAGGCCAGTGATGGAGAGGGAGGCTCAGGCACAAGAGAGGAGCGAGCAGGCTGAAGGTGGGTGTAAGCACTATGGATATATGTGTCACTAGCTAAAGGCAGCGCAGAAACTACCTAAAAATAGATAAATAGAAGAAGACTGAATTACTGTAGATCCCAGGGAAAAGGACTGAAGGAGCAGATCTTTTAAAGGGAAATCCCAAAGGGATGATGAGAAGTGGATGGTGAGTGGGGGAGAGGATAAAGTCACGGCTGCTAAAGGAGGTTAGGGTTTTAAGGATGTAGAATCATAAAATAGTTTTGTGTGGGAAGGAACCTTTCTAGTCCAACCCCCCTGCAATGAGCAGGGACACCTTCCACTAGATCAGGATATTCTGAACCCTTTCCAACCTGACCCTGGGTGTTTGCAGGGATGGAACAAACACCATCTTTCTGGGTAACCTGTGACATTGTTTCACCACTCTCACTGTAAAAGACTTCCACCTTATATCTAATCTAAATTTTACTGTAAAAGTGTTACCACTTGTCCTATCAGTACAGGCCTTGATAAAAGTTTGTTCCCATGTATAACTGACCATATCCAAAGTAGCTGAATACTGTGAATAAGGCTGACTAAATACACAGCCAAACTCTTGGGTTTCATACACATAGTGTAAGTATGACTGTGTAATAGCAGTAAGACAATACAGAGCAATTCTAAGGGATTATTGCACATCTCAGGTATTTCAAATCATCCAGCCTTTTGGCTTCATGCCTTAAAATGCTACCAGAGACATGTTATAATTGTCCAGAAGTGCCCTGTTGCAAATTACAGCTTAAACCAAAATGTTTGGTGCATTACACATATACCGCAAATAGATGATTTAACCAGGTAATGCGATGNGATATAAGCCTAGTTTAAATTTTCATCAGAAGCTGTGTGCACTTTTGTTTTTATAATCTAACTTTACATTCAAAAAAATCCACAAAAAAAAGAAAAAAAAAAGAAAAAAAAAAAGAAAATCTAAATATGGAGTTCAATATGCTCTTCCACAAGCTGGAGAGAGAATTTGCCTACCCATCCAGAATAGATCTAGAAAGTCCTTGCTAGTTTGCAATGTCATTTGCTTCTGTGTTTAGTGATCTTACTGTCATGGTCTTTGGCTTTTCTCTTTTCCCGTCTTTTGGATTTGATTATTTGGGCACAGTGTTGGATCCCTGAAGCGCCTCTTACGCTTTCAGACACTCAAATATGGGATGTGAATATAGCAATGGAGTGTAAAGCATGTCACTCTTAGCATTTGAGACTGAACAGAGGAAATAGAAGAATAAATAATGACAAAAAGTCTACCACCATCTCTGTGATTTTTCTAAGTTATGCTTCCCAGGAAGAGGTTAACCTGTAACAGAACTCTATCTGATCTAAGTATTCATGTATTAAACTTTCTCAGTGATAGGATTAAATGATTCATATAAAGATGGTGAGGGGTCTGGAACATCTCTTATAAGGAGAGACTGAGGGATCTGGGCCTGGTTAGTCTGGAAAAGCGAAGACTGAGAGGGAATCTCAACAATCCATATAAATGTCTCCAAGGAGAGTGTCAGAGGATGGTGCCAGGCTCTTTACAGTGGTTCCAAGTGACAGGATGGGGTGCAATGGGCATAAACTGTAACACAAGAAGTTCCACCTCCACATGAGGAAGAACTTCTTTCCAATGAGGGTGGCAGAGCACTGGGACAGCTGCCCGGTGAGGTTGTGGAGTCTCCCTTTGGAAACATTCCAAACACACTGGATGAGTTCCTGTGTCATCTGCTGCAGGCGACCCTGCCTTGGCAGGGGTGTTGGACTCGATGATCTCCAGAGGTGCCTTCCATCCCTAACAACTCTGTGATTCTGTGAAATTATCTATGTATTTTCCTGTGTTCTCTTACATGACAGATGAAACAGTAGATCCCTGTTTACCTTCTCTCTAACTTTTGGCGCTGTTCCCTCTAACCTCTGCCGTGCTGGGCTCTTCTCTGTCACATCCTGATGAACAGCTTTCTTAGCCCAATGTTTTTGTTATTCCTGTCGTTATCAGTCCTGTGATAGTTTGCTCTGAATCAAGCAAAGCATTTCCTGCTAGACAGGCCAAAGGAATAACCAGCAGCCAGGCACACCTTCTGTTGTTTCTTTTTCCTCAACTGCCTTGTTTTTGTCAGATAAAATTGCAAGCAAAAAGCAAATTACAGTGTTTTCTGATATTAACTGTAATATTATGTCTTCTGCCTTGTAGGCAGTTTAGCGCAAGCTGGCTGTCTGCTTATCCCAAGGCGCAAGGACACTGCTTTCCTGGGAGGCTGTGCCAGATAAAGACCTTAGCTTTTCTGGAAGTGAAGGCTATTTTTTCCCTCTTGTTAGTGAAACAAGACCGTATCAGCATAGAAGCACAGCCTTCATGGCAACACAAAGATACCTGTTTTGCCTCATGTTTGGCTCTACACCAAGCATATTTCTAGGGTGGATATTAAAATATTTGCTTTTAAGGTAGAAAGTCTGATGGTTCACATTTTTATTATTAGCTACTCAATTAGGACATTTCTGCAGTTATCTGGGCTGAGGTTTTTCAGAGGAGTTGACTGCATAAAGCTATGTCTGTGCCAGGAGATTGACTGTGTCTGTGCTCTTTGACACTGAGGCTAACAAGCATGGCATGACCCATGTCCATATTACTCCATTTTTTTTGTTCTCCAAACAGGGTACCATGTCCAGACCACCTTTTGAGAGTAGCTTCTGGCCTCCAAATACCTCTGAGCTGTGTCCTGGCATTGGAGAATGGTAGTTGCTCCATGTTAAAAGCATTCCTGGGGCTACTAAAATGGTTTAAATGTAAAAGTTCTTTTGGAGAATCCAGGAAGGTTCCCTGAGAGTGTTTGAACTTGAGGTCATCTTAATGTGTTGATTGCTCTAAAGCTGAAGTCTTAAACCCTGGCCCTCAGAGCAGCCATAGACATGGTTTCATAGGGTTACCACATGTTGTTTGGGCTATGAAAAAGGTTCCTTTGGCTCAGTGGCTTTATGGGGACAATCCTGCTTTATAAATAAGTCATTCTTGACTATTGAAATATAGGAGGTCCAGTTGTCTTGAAGAACTGCACAACTCTGGCGTGTCAGATCCTCTTCAACAGCATTTAGTATCTGATGCATCTCGTTATATAGAACCACAGAATTGCTGATGTTGGAAAAGATTTCAAGATCATCAACTCCAACTGTCCACCTACCAGCATCTCCACTTTCAACATTAAACCATGTCCTCAAGCCACACATTTTTTTAAGACTTCCAGGAATGCTAACTGTGCCTCTTCCCTGAGCAACCTGCTCCACAGGCTTTCCGTGAAGAATTTTTTTCCTAATATCTAATCTAAACTTCTCCTGCCACAACTTGAGTCCATTTCCACATGATGCTTATTAATAATAGTAGTCACTGCATGCTGCAGACACAGGGTTGCTTAGCTCGGGGTTGTCTGAACTGCAGATGTTGATGATACAATTTTTTCCCCCATTTTGCTTTCCTGTAAGAACATCTTCTGTCTTCTTTAATTTCATTAAAGGCCCTGTTGGATGGAGCCCTGAGCAACCGGGTCTAGTGGAAGGTGTCCCTGTCCATGGCAGAGGGTTGGAAATAGATGATCTTTAAGGTCCCTCCTAACCCAAACCATTTTGTGATTCCATGAGTGGGAGGATTGGTGTCAAACCATGCTTTGAGCTCCTCTGATCAAACACTGTGTGGCCGCAATGGATGTTCTTGTGTACCCCAGTGTGGTCTGTATATTTGTTATACATTCCTGATGGTCAGAGACCTGCTCCAAAGCTGCTGTTGGTTTTTGATTCAGGCACTGGATATTTCTTGTGTGGACTGGTAATGTTTTCACACAGTCCTTCTGCAGTCTGTATACCTACAGTGAAGTCACAGCACTGGCTGTTTGACATCAAAGCCTGTTGCTGTGAGAATGAGCGTAATGAGCAAATAATGAGCTCACTGAGTGTCTACGCAGAGAAAAGAAGGCAAGTTATGAAGCAAAACCTTTTTCATTTGTGCAACAGTGTTTTAATAATCAGCAGATTTTGGGAAAAGGGCTGGAAAAATAGTAAAAAGATAAATCTATTTATGTTTCAAAGTTGAGATTTTTTTAACAAGTACAAAAGTTCATTTTTTCATATTAAAATAAAAAAAATACCCCTTGAATTTTAGGCAGGATCCTGAGAAAGCTATCAGCATTCCCAATCAATGCTTGCCATGATATTTTCTTCTTTTTTTCCCCCAATCCTTCCATAGTACCACTAACGTGAACCTCCTTAGCTGGGAGCAGCCCAGTGTGATAGCTTTACCACAAAGGGCTTCTGTGTATTCCAGGAGTCAGGATATAGCACTCTTCGAACAGAAAATGCCCTGTAATGAAGGTGAAGCTCAGACATTATTTATTCCAAATACAGGATCTTTCCATCTGTGAGTTTATAGAGGCTGAGAAATTGTTGAATTTGGAGATTTGCAAATAGAAATTACAAGCTCAACTCTGAAAATATTCCCTCCTGGAAAACAAGTCTTATTCCCTCTTGTGAGCATTATCCTCATGCAGCATTAGATTGGTACAGAAGGAATTTTGAAGGTGGACAGCTTTGCTCATAAAGACATGGCACCGTCTGCTCCTGGAATGAAGCAGCCAATCCTGAGCTTGGGTACGTGGAGAGAACAGACCATCACTTGTGTTGAATTATGTGGAATATTTTTTGTGTGTTTCTTCACTAGGTCCACTTTTTAGGCTGCAGCAGGTTAAAGTCAGAGCTGTGCAAATTTTGAGAAGCCTACATCCAAATTAAGGCTGGCTTGCTTCCAGAAATGGCTGGAGCTGGCAAATTTAAATCATTTTCAAGTTGGAGCTGGGTTTTTTCTGGGTTTTATGTCATCACTTATGAGTTAAAACTGAGGAAAACCTGGCTTGTGACTGATTTAACCTCTTTTTGCCTCCTGCCTTGGTCTAGAGTATTTTTTTTGTGTGTGTGACTTGTTTGTTGAGAACTAACCACTGATGGGATTATACAGTGTGTCGAGTCTCTGGAATTGCCCTTCTAATAAAGCAAGGGATTTTAAAACTATTATTTTAAACCTTTACAGAGCATCAGTTGCTGATGCATCTAGAGGAAAGTGGTTCTTAAAAGATTTTCTTTAAAATAATTTTTTTTTCAACGCGTTATTTTTATGCAATTCAGATACTGAATGACAATTTTAAAATTAACTGGCATTAGCAACACCTTGGGATGTGGCACTTCTGCTTCAGTAATGAATTAAAAGTTTCTTAGCACATAGTTTTTCTGCATTACTCCTGTGGCAGGGAGATAATTTATATATGAGTTTACAGGTGAAATCACTCTGAAGCCCTAAATTGGTGCCTAACTTTGTCCCTGCCTGTGGCAGAGCGGCTGGAATGAGACGATCTTTAAGGTCCTTTCCAACCCAAACCATTCTATGATTTATGCGTGTGGATGGTTATGAATGTGGATGGTTATTCTGAAATGATCTGAGAAGCTCTGGAGAAGCTGCTGTGATCATATCATGGGAATCTGAGGCAACAGTTTACTTCAGTAAAATACAGGTGCCTGTTAGGACTTGACCTTTTGAAGAGCTGTCCAAACATTTACTCACTCTCACAACACCCTCATGAAGTAGAGGATAAATATTATCTCAATTTTATGGACAAGAAGGTGAGCACCAAGAGAGTCTGGACTAAAACTCAGGAATTTGTGGCATGCAGTTGCTTTCTTAATCCATTAGACCATGGTGTTTGGTTTGTCAGTAGTCCCATGCTTTATAAACTGGACAAAACCTTTAAAATGCTGCCTAGTTTAGATAGGCAGGAGTTTAGTTCTCTCTGTGTAAAACAGAGATGAAGCCATGTCACATCATCACAGCCAAATTTGGGGGATTTTTTTCCATATTTGTCTTAAAGGCGGTAGTGTACTCAGAAAACCTTCTGGAGGAAGGGCAGCTCAGAAAAAAAGGATGATATTTCGATGTTAAATGACGTTGAGCATCTCTTTAACCTTAATTTACCAAAGCACATTGTTAGGGAAGTAATGATGTACCTGTAATTACTTTGGCGAGCAGTACTATCGTGTTTGCATACAATGAATTCACATTTGGTTTATGCAGAGTAGAATTTATAAAGCATTTCTGTCATCTACGCCAAGTCCTTGGGATGTTTTCTGCCACCCACCCATTGAAACAAGGCTGAAAAGCACTGTAGAAATGACAAAGACTGCCATCATCATCTCTTTCAAACTGCAGTGGAACTGAAATGATACAGGACAAGAGGGCAAATGTTGAGAACTGGAAAAACAGAAAAACAGAGCAGCATGAAATGTCAAACCACATTTTTAAGGCGCTTTTTACTATATTTCCATAAATGCATGAGGGAATTATGTTGCAAATACTTGAAACTGTTTATTTTCATTTTTGGCTTGATTTTCTAGCATTGAAAAAACCATGTCTAATGATCTTGAGTATTCTTAAAGAAAAAAATTATATTTTACATAATGGTTTGCATGTGTGAGCTCCCTCTGGCAGGAGGGCTATAATTAGCCTGTCGTCTCTCAGAGAAGAGACTATCTGTCTTAAAGATGCAATAGGGAGTCTTGGCTGCTAGAGCAAGGAGCAGAACATTGTGATTTTGTTAAAAGATAAACATTATCCCTTTTCACTTATTCATCTTTCTCCTCTTCCTGCTTCTTTGGCTCAAAGCTAGCCTGGAGAAGCAAAGGGCAGCTGAGCACAAACAGTTTCTTCCTTCCTCATTCAGCAAGGCATGGCAAAAGGTCTTGGCTTCTTGACATCAATAACTTCGCTTCAACTCAACTTGGAACTGTTTGGGCAGCCTTTCAAAAATAAAAAGGTATGATAAAAGGAGATTGAACTTCCTATTTTAGTCATAAAGTAGCAGATTCAGCTAAGGCACACTTTCCTTTGGGATTGTCCATGTACTGCCTGGGAGAGTCATAGAATCGTTACAGTTGGAAAAGGCCCCAGAAATCATCAAGCCCAACCAGGAACCCAGTACTGTCAATCCATCACTAAACCATGTTCCTCAGTGCCACATCTACATTTCTTTTAAATCCCTCCAGGGATGGTGACTGCACCACAGCCCTGGGCAGCCTGTTCCAGTAGTTTGCGCTTTCCGTAAGGAAATTTTCCTAATATCGAAGCTAAACCTCCCCTGGTGCAACTTGAGGCCATTTCCTTTTGTCCCATCACTTATTACCTCGGAGAAGAGCCCAACCCTCACCTGGCTCCACCCTCCTGTCAGGGAGTTGTAGAGAGTGAGAAGGTTACCCCTGAGCCTCCTTTTCTCCAGGCTGAGCCCCTCCAGCTCTCTCAGCTGCTCCTCATCAGACTTGTGCTTCAGACCCTTCACCAGTGAGCTGAGGATGTGGAATATTATTCCTTTGCACAACATTATTGTAGCTATTAAAAGACAATCAGCCAGAATAGGGTGGTGGCAGACAGTGTTGTGTGTTTCAGCCTTTTGTGGTCTCGTTACTAAAGGAGAGTAATTTTGGTGGAAAGGGTTTGCTGCTTTTGGGTATCCATGTGTGTCCTTGATCAGAGGAGGTGGAAGGGGAGAAGGAAAACTCAAAACCACCACAGAGTCAGAAATATGTAACTGGTTTGAGCTGGCATAGATGTGCTGGTGTGCGTTAACTCTTGGTATTATCATGCCTGAGGTTTCATTTCCAGCATTAACAAAGAAGGCTGTAATGCAGGAGATGATCACACATGGCATCCTTCCAGGCCAACTTGTTGCATTAGCAGGGACTGGGTAAGAAGGTGATGTTTCCAGTGGCAATAGGAGAATATTGAATCGCATTTTGAAGATGGCCATTATATATGCTAGTCCATCAGGCAGTGTGTTGATCTGTTGGTGAAAATGTAACTGCAGTGGCAAGGACATTTGTCCACGGGTAATGATCTATGGGCCAGGATCCCTCAATGTCCCCATTGTCAGATTCTTTGACTTGTGCCATATCCATTTATTCTTGAGCTTTCTTTGTAATCCTGCTGCTGCTGCTATCCTTCTGCCCCTCTTCTCTTCTATGTTGTGTAATTAGTCTGAACAGTATAATTTTCTTTTCTTATTCCTTGCAACCTTTCCTTCTCCACCCCTCTACTTTCCTGATACTTTTCTTTGCCAAATAGTCAGAGATTTCACTCAATTCTGAGTTCCTATGTAAGCTATAATTTTATTCTATTATGAGTGAGCACTGCTACTGCAGGCCTGGAACTGATTACTGTTTGCATATATCCAGCATCACCAGCCAAAGAGTCAAAGACCAAAGAGACTTCTCGGAACCTTACAAGGATTTCAAAATCACCTTGTTATTCTTTTCAAATTCCCCATTTTGTTGGTAATTTTTTTTTTCCAGTTGTATCTGTATTCAGAGGCCAAGTTTATATTTTGAAAAGTTGTTGTAGATATTAATTACCTTCTCAAACAGTCCAAAACCTAAAATCTCACTTTAAATTAGCACCTATTTCCTGTCCTGGACAGCAAAAAAAGTTCTTGATTAGATCAGCATGAACTCTAGTTGCACTTTTCGGCAATGTATTTCAAACTTGGGGATTGACAGACCTTTGCTGGGAGGCTGAGAGCAATGCTTTTGTGTGTTTTGTCTTGGTACTTGGCCCTGGCTGGAACAAATACTTTCATTGTTTTTGGAATATTTCAGTGCTTTATTTTTTTATCCCAGAAAGGAGAAATCCCTAATACAAAAGAAATGAGAAATAGATCAATCGTTTTGAAAGTTAAAAATATTAGAAGCAAAAAGAGGATTTTTTTTTATATATAAAGAAGCTTGTGAGAGGTTGTGCTCGTCTGGAAGTGAAAGCTGAAATTTTCAGTGATTTTTTTTCCCTTTCTAAAAGTTATGTGCTACTATTGTGTTCTGTAAAGATGGGATAATTAGGAATTGTGTTATAGAAGGGGTCATACTGGCCAGTCTGATACCTCTTCTGCCTTTCATATTTTAAAAAGGAATACTTACAGGAATTGTGATTTGACAAATGGAGAAAACTGTGGTGAACGAAGATGTACTTCTGCTGTGCCAATCACTTCCCTCAAGAGCTCCACCATAAGTCTTGGTTTGCCATGGTCACTCATGCATTGGCTTTTATACTCTTCAGGAAGTTTTGTCAACAAAAATAAGAAATATTTTGAAGTGGCCATTGATCTGTCCATGTTTTTGCTGCTCTTTGCTCATTTCTTGGTAGTTTCTGCCCCACGCGGAAACACTGTTTGCTGAGAATGGCACTGCTGGTCTGGCAGCCCCAAAAAACTTCCTTAAGTGGCCTTGTGAGGAATTGCATATCTCATTTTAAGCCTCCTTTAGCATAAAATTCTTAATTGGCCTGTGTCTCTGGACTGGGTAAATGGGTGCAAGTTCTGAAGATGTCATTCAGTTCTTTTTCCCTTGGACTGTATATTGAAGGCCATTGACTGGGAGCAAAGAGTAAAAACAACTATCTAAATTATCTCTAAAATATTGTGGAATAGCCATTTCTGAATCATGAATTCTGTGATTTATTAGGTCAGATTTGTTGTCCTCTTTCCATGTCAATGTCTCCTGTTATCTTTTTCTGGCAGTTCTCCTAGAATCCCTTAGTTTTTGACTTGATCTTTTCAAGATGAGCCAGGTGAATCCGTGTACAATATTTGTTATTTCCTAAATGTAAGGATACCACTGAGAAAAAAAAGGAACTCTCTTGACTGTAGTACCTTCCAACCACTGCCATTGTTCTTCAGATTTTGTGTTCATACCCAGCTATTGTTCAACTAAATCAATTCTTCCTATTACTGTTCTTTTGAAATTATTTGCTAAATCTTGATTTTCTGTTGTCTACTGCTGCTAACATGAGGTTCCTTAAAGCTGAGGGGAATTAGGCTGCGACTGCTTTAGGAATTTTAGGAATCAGGCTGTAACTGATCTGGTCTAGTGGAAGGTGTCCCTGCCCATGGCAGAGGGGTTGGAACTTTAAGGTCCTTTCCAACCCAAATCATTCTATGATTCCATGATTCTATGCTTTCGCCAGCAATGCAAATAGGAGCAGATGTGTAGAAGACAAATGGTTGGTGCTCACCCTCCATGCACACAATGAGCATTTCAGTGGGGCTTACTTTCAGTCTAAAACTGGGTCTAGTCTGGCCTTGTGGACTGAGCGCCTGTTCGTGGTTGGAGCTTTTTGATTTGCTTTTAACCAAAAAGAGACCAGGTGGTGTGCTCTGAAGTCATGCTACAGTACAAAATGATGTGCTGTAAGTGAGAATGAATGGGAGATTTGTTTCAAAAGCACACCCCTGATCCAAACTAAAATGCTTCCATAGATGGCTCTTTTGTACCTGACTCAGACATCTCAGTAAATCCAATAATGGGCTCATCTGGATCAGCTGGTACTTCATTTTTCCTGTGCACATGGCCAAAATGCTTCTTAACGTGCCACTTGGACATGTTCTTTTCACATCCATGTCACCATTATTGTGGAGACAGTTGTAATTGCTGTTCTTGTAACTTGTATTTATGTAGAAAAGTAATACCAGAGAAATTCAACTTAGAAATAAGGCACAAGGCAGTTAACAGTGGAACAAAGTACCAAGTGAAGTTCTGCGTTGTCTGGTTCTTGATGACTCCAAGTGGAGGTCAAATGAATTTCTGGAAAATATGCTTTTGTTAAACTGGTTACTGGCCCAAAATAAGGGCAACTGGCTGAAATTCTGTGGTATGCGGGAGGTCAGACTAGATGATCTAATTTTCCCTTCTGACTTTAAACTGTAAGGAATGAATGTGAGCAATTCCTCTGATTACAGGACTCTTCTGGCCTTTGAAATGTGCAGGATTGAGCTGTCAGTAACCAGTAAAGAACACTAGCTATTTCCCCATAAAATTAAGGAATTAATTTTAGAATATCACATTGTTGTATCCTGCTTTATGATGTGTATAAGCAAGAAAAGAATCCCCACCACCTATATCATGATTAAGATTAGGCCAACTGTGTATTGTAAACTTAGCCTTTGGTATTGCTTATCACAGCTGCGATTCAAAATCAGAGCTGAAACAGGACTTGGTTTTAGAGTTTCAGTGCCAGGAAGGTTAACGGGATATTGACAGCTTTAGGAATGAAATGTCAGGGAGAAACTTAGAGCAAACATGCATCATGAGCCAGCACACAGCATGGCTGGTTTTAATAGAGGCAGCAGATCCTCTGTAGTAACGCCTCCACTAATAGTGGTGTTATCACTGCTTCCAGATGGCATCAACAGAAACACACAGAGCTTTTGCAGGGACCTATAATTTATCATGATCCCTTCCTCCTCTGGACTCACCCAGAAGGAAGGCAAGTGGTACCAGTGCCAACCCCGACTGTTTTCTCTTTTTTCTTTTTCTTTTTTTTTTTTTTAATTTTTTGCCAGGAAGTGTGGGGTGGGGGCAGGATCACATCTGGGCGTCCCTGGAGCCCACCAACAGTGACTGCTCTGAGTCTCGATGGGATGGGAGCATCCATGGCTGTTCTTACCCACTTCCTCCTCACTTCACCGTGTCACGTGTACTGGCCTGGTCCATGCCCCAAATCAGAAAGCAGATTGCAGCTCCTTTACACTCCTTTCAGATCCTCAATCTGCTTCTTCATTTTTTTCTTTTTTTTGTTAAATCAACAAGCAACCTGGTCTAGTGAAAGGTATCCCTGCTCATGGCAGAGGGTTGGAATGAGATGAGCTTTAAGGTCCCTCCCAACACAAACCATTCTGTGATTCTATGATTTTATTACCTAAGCTCATGTAGATTCTCAATGAGTTTTACTCAACCACTGCAAAATTATCATTACAGATAAAAACTTAGAAAACTAAGAAATGGGAGATGTTACTAACTGTATTGTTGAAAAAGCATGTTCCTTGAAAAAATTGATAAACTGTGTTAGTCTTCACAGTAAGGATGGGTTCAAACAGATATGAGAAGTTGATAAATAAGGGGTGTCTCCTAAAGAAGAAAACTGCATCAAGAAAAATATTTTTTTGTCTGCTAATATAAAGATGAAGCACTGTGAAAAACAGTGTCTCAGAATACTGAGACAATACAAAGTTCTTTTCAGAAAGCTCAGGCCTTAATGTTTCTCGGAAGTAGAGATACAGATGGCAATTCTAAAAAATTTCCTCTTCACAAAATGCATTAAGAACTTTTGCACTTCCCAGTTTAAATCCCTGGGTTAGCTCAGCAAACATATATGTTTTAAAAGGTATCTACTTTGCACATTTAAGTGAATGAAAAAGGAACAGCATGCATTACCAGTGTATTTCTTTGCCATGTCTGTCTTACACATTTTGGAGGAAGAAGTGGGAAGAGAAAGAAGGATCCAGTTTCTGCTAAGCTCTGTTTAGTTTTCAGCTGTTTGGGTATTTCCAAAAGCCAACTCTGGTGCCTTAAATTTTGCTTTCATCAAAAACATGGTAATTCAAAATAGTTAGCTGAGTTTTGGTTTGTGTAGCAGCAGGTCTCTTCATACTTCTTTT
>VZRN01001085.1:303082-374048 GCA_013397935.1 Dasyornis broadbenti | reverse complement strand
TTTTTTGCAAGTAAATATCCATGATTTATAGAATATTTTGTTTCAATTATTTTGACTTTGCCTTTCACCTCTTTGACCTAGAAAATTGAGAGTGCTTTAATAACCAGTGTCCTTGCTAGAAACTTATTATGTGGCTCTTTTTGGAACAGCAAGTCAAGTATGTGGCATAGTATAAGGAATTTCAATGTAATTTGTTTAGAGAGGCTGTTGCTTGACAAACCTTTTCTGAACAGGCTACGTGGTAAATGAGAAATTGGAAGTCTCGGGGCTGGGATGGATAATGGACAATAGATGCTTTCACTTCTGGTGCCTGTTCAAGCCCAATCTGTCAAAGACTGAAAGTTGTTCCCTTTTCAGACTGGACAAGTGGCCTGTGAGTAAGTGGTTGGTTGCCTCTGCCTGGTGCCTGTTAAAATTTGCCCACAAGACAAAAATGCCCCCCTGGCCCGGTTGTTTCAAAAGCCAAAGCTGAATCTGCAGCTGTCTTCTCTTCCAGATCAGGACCAAGTTGTTTTACTCTATCTGTCTTTTTATCTAGCTATTTATCTATTTAATTGTTGTATTTTCTTGTCCCCATTTTTTTTCTCTGTAACACCTGTTGGAAATACCACATGGAACACAGCAAAAAAGGATTGTTTTCTTGAGGATGGATGAGTTTCCTCCCCCAAAAGAGATCAGTGGTTCACAGAGGTCCAGGATCAGTGATTCACCCCATCAACAGCACCCCTGGGGGAATAAATAACACCCCAGAATATTGCTCTGCTGCAAGATCTCTTCGTTTGCTGAGGGCTCTGTGAGACTCGGTCATCCATTTTCAGTTGAATCATGCCTAGCTAAAGACAGATCAAGGAAATATGGAGCAATTAAGCGACACTAACACCAATTTATCAAGGATAAATAAAAGTTTGCTGGTAATGATGGCTTGTGAGTTCATCCAGTCTCAGCAAACCTTATGTCGCCATTTCTGGGATAGAAAGCCCAGCCTTTCACCAGGAGAATGTTCCCACAAAGGTGAAGTGGTTTTGAGCAATTGCTTCAATGGACTGGACTTCCCCATCCAGCAGGCTTCTCTTTCACACCAGGGTGGTGAGAGGCCTTTTTTTTCTCTTTCATTCTTACTTTTCTTTCCTTAAGCAAACTGAAAAAATACNAAAAAAAGAGAGAGAAAAATACATGCTTCATTTATATTTATTATCCAAGATTGGACTTTAGTTTGTGGGAAATATGAAAGCTCCCCCAAGCTTTCGAGGGCTCTGTTGTGCCATGAGTTCCAACTGCTGGCTGGCTGCTCCAAATTGGTACTTAGGGTTCTCCTGCTCCTATTCACAAAAGCTGAATTTCTCTCTTGTGTGGGCAATGTCCTCTTTGTTACTGCCAAAACTCTTTGTGTGTCCATCAACAAGCAGTAGATCTGGTTTTCTACAGTTTCTGCAACAACTGTAGATATAATTGTAGACCCCTAATGTGGTTGGGAGAGGATGAAGTAAACTTTGGTTGGAATTATTTTAAGGCACAGAAGCCCTTTGCTTCTTTACAGAGGAGGTGATGTTGGTAAGAGACAAGGACCTGCAGAAATCAGTTGGAAAGAAAAACAGCAGAGATGGTGATAGGCTGGTGAAAAGTGAGTGGAAATGATGAGTTATGAAAAAATGGGAGAATGGGCTGAAAATCAAGGGGTGGATAAGCTGAATTGAATGGCAAAGACAAGAGATAAATTGAAGTATAGATTTAATTAAAGTTAAATAGAGTAGAGTTGGTAATAAAGAATTAGGAAAAAATGCTGTTATGAGGAAAAGAAAAAGGTGAACAGGAAAATCTGATGAGAGAAGATAATGAAAATATTTCAGGTTATTGGGAAATATCTTATAATTTCTAAGAAACAAGTTAATAGTGGTGCACATTTTAGAAAGCTGAGAAGGAAGTTATAATGAAAAAGCTAAGAAAAGTTGAAGCAGATATTATTAAAGTTTTATTTCTGAGTCTGTATAAGATGTTAGCTACATGGCTACTGGTGAAATGGCCAGCTAGGATCAGTAGTTGGCTTTCAAAATCTCAGCATTAGAGTTTATTTTGTAGAAATGTTAGATATTATGTTACTATTATGCAATAATATATAATAACTAATGACAAAATATACCAACTAGTAGGTATGAGTATTACTAAGATTGGTTGGCATGAAGAAATCATGATCCATTATAAATTAAATATAGCACAGACAGTTCCATACCTTGTCTAAAACCAAAACCATAAGGAAATAGGCAAGTTGGTGTGTGTTTTTATCATAAACTCCATGTATGTTCAGATTCTTATTTATTTTGAAGTTTAATTTAGAGATAACCTTGTGATTTGGGAAAGGAGTGGATGAGATGACAAAATGCCTCAATTACATATTAAACTCTGAGAAAGTCACACCTGCATTCAAGACTTGAGTATTAGAATAGCTTCAGCATCCAAAAAGTCTTGGGATTTATGAAAGGCAGAACATCTTGAGTACACCTAGGGTGATGGACTCCTTGGCAAAATATGAGGCAACAGGTCAATTCTCCACCCAATGGCTGTCTGTTAGCAAGATGTAGCTGTGAACCGGTGTGTATGACTATGTCTCACTGTCCAAAAAATAGGGTCTAGCTCCATGGAAGTGCCTCAGGTTCTTTTTTCCTAAAAATTGTGATCTTGTGTTAGAAAGAATTTTCCTTTCCACCTGTGAGGGTTTGAGGAAGAAGTTGTTGAAGCCACCAGCTGATGCAGCATGATAATCTGCAGTAATCTCTACTGATTTAATTTATCTTCTCCATCTCATCATTTTAGCATCTGAATCCTAGTCTGGCTGCTCTTGGCCACTTACTCCAGGGTTTTTGTGCCATACACTGGTGAAATGGGAAGCTGAAGAGTCAAAATCCTCCCCATCAATGGGCTGCACTGGAGTGTACTCCTGACAATGAAAATCAGATTCTTCCTTGGCAGTGCGTGCTGCTGGAGGCTTCTGTGCGGTGTCATTTACAGCCGTGTTGTCTTTGTAGATTCCTGCTACGATGTGAGAACACTGATGAGTGGAGGGGGAAGGGACCAACCTTCCCCTTACCATATGGGAAACATCTGTAATGGGCAGCAGCTCTCTCTAAAGAAATGCATTGCCATTTCATGATTTCTTCAAAGTAGACAAAAGGTATCAACTTGAATTTTTACCAGCGTTGAGTGTCCCAGCCCCTGGAGCCAGGCATTCACGGTAATGCCAAAGTATTCTTTTAAATAAGACAGTCGGTAATGTTTTAAACTGTCTCACCCAAAAAGAATGTAACATCCACTGGAAAAGTATAGAGTAGTCAAAGTGCTCCAAAAATAAAACAAAAGAAACAATATCATGCCCTTTTATTGTGGCCCCTTAACTCTAGTCCTCTGAGAGCAGTGCTGATTGATGTCAGTGATGCAACCTAAAAATTAATGTCAATTACCCAAAACAAAAGGCACATAAGCGATTTCAGGGTCTGATTTCAGTCCACAAAAGCCAGGAAATTCAGAGCTACTGGGGAGACAAAAACCTGGCTTTCACATTCCCATCTTCCCAACAGCCATTCTGCTGGGGGGAGGAGTAGAAACAAAGGAAAAGGGAATTACACCATTACAATAAATAATGTGATGGAGACAACACGCTCTCTCTTTGCAGAAGCCTGGATCCACTGGGTCCCGTTAGCCTTAAATCCAGGAACTGCAATGTGTTCTAGGTTTGGGGCTCAATACTTCCCATACAACCTCAGTGCTTTTTTTAAATAGAAACTCTTTTGTTTTAGTTACCAATAGCATTTAATGAGACCTAACTAACTCTTCATTTACAGTAGTTATTTAGTGTTCTTGCATTTCCAGCCCCTGGAATTGGGGATATTGCTGTCAAAATGATTAGCCCATGTTATCTATTTGATACAATAATTGCACATCCAAATGGGATCGACCCCGCACTCTCTGATAAATGAACATGCAGTAATCGAGATGTTCTGGTGTCAGCATGCGCACAAATCAAAATGTTCTAACATCAAAGAAGTATGTATGAAAAAACTTCCATACAGGATTTAAATATTCCTCGATGTTATTAAAAAAATATGGGCTGTGATATCATGAAAAACCCATGGTGGGGTTAGAAGCGAGTAATCCATCTCCCTATTCCTAAACCCATATTTAGTGACTGAACAATGGCAATTAGCCAGAAGAATCTCGTGGCCTGGCCAGTTTGTTTTCAGATGAGTATCATTTTTATAGATGTGCATATAAATGTGTGTCTGCTTGTAAACTGGATACGAGAGAAAAAGATGAGATGAGGTAAAGAAGAAAAGAGAGTTTGATGTGATGGGTCAGACCACTGAGATATTGTTAATGGCATTGGTCTGTTCTTTCATTTAAAAAAAAGTTTCATTTAAGTAACATGTGCCATTGGAAGTGGCGTGTGAAATCAGGTCTGTGGAGGGGGATGGGGTATAGCATGAAGGTTCTGAGTCTGTGGAGTTATTTAATTTGCTTCACAAAGTAAATATTATTTGCCCACCCCACACCCACAACAATCAATCAGAAACTACCGAAAGGAATTTTTAGTCAGTTCTAGGAAGGACATTTTGGAATTCTGCTATTCTCAACAACCATCCCTGGGATGACTCATTTGGCCAAGATGTTAGGCAGGTAAGGAACAGATGGATAGAAAGACATTTAGAAAGATTAAAGATAACTTGAGCTGCATGTTAGAGAGACTTGAAGTCAATCTCCACTTGTGAACCAGCTTTTCCAACATATGATTGTGGATATAATGTCATTTAAAAAGTATAATGTAACAAAAAACCTGGCCTTGCTTGGGATCCTACGTTCCTTGGTGCATTCTTGCAGCTCATAACTTGCCAGCCGCTCTTTGAAAGTGCTACAAGGGCCCTCCTCCGTGCAGGTTGCCCAGCGCAGGAGCCTGCGATGCTTTGAGCAGTATTCCCACACTGCCAGTGTGTCCCTGGCATGGTTTGTGCTCTTTAGACCCTGCTAAGCACGGGAAACAGTTTGTCTGTCCTGCAGGTAGGAAGTGCTGGGAAGAGCAGGACCAGTCTCTGCAGCGTGAGTTGTGGCCAGGAGGGGACTGCCCTCTTCACATGTCCCGACTCACTCCTTTACAAATGAAGCCATCCCCAAGTCCTGCTCTTCATGTGCTCAGCATACTTCAGCATTGAGGTCTAATTGCAGGCTGTCAGGAGATAGTGAGCAGGGCCACTGTGACCCAGACCCAGTCAGGATCTGGTGTTTTTCAAAAATTGTAGAATCATTTAGGTTGGAAAAGCCCTCTAAGGTCATTGAATCCAACCATTAACCCAGCACTGCCAAGCCCAGCACTAAAACCAGTCCCCAAGTGCCACATCTACACACTGACCACTTCATTCTTGTTATCCATTTTTTCCTTCCCTTATTTGCTTTGCATATATTGAAGAAATCAGTCATTCATGCTCCTTTCTTTTCCAAATCCTCATGCTTAAGTCTGGCTTGAATGGGATAAATGTGTCATTGCTTTGCCAAGAGTGGCCCGATACTTGAATGGGTTGTGACTTAAGGGAGAAGCATCCGTCTGTGATTATCACCCATTACTAGTGAAGTGTTAACTGTTCAGAGGAATTAACTGCTCTGCTTTGCATTTTTTCCAGGCACATTGCATTCTTTGCACAAGGAGTAGGACATCCTGCTTGTAATTAAAGAATAACCTTTAATTTCCTAAATTATAAATGCTTGCTGTCATCAAAAATCAAATACCTGTATCAATACATGCCTGGATTAAAGTTCAAATTAAGGATGGAGCTTTGTTTGGAAGGATAAGGGCATTTGTCTTTCATACTTAGTGAACCATTTTTTTAAGTTTGAATTTGAACCTGATTTTTAGGAGTTCAGGAGGGACCAAAAAACCTGTTTTGATTCAGAGCTATTTCTAATATAAATGTCATAAAACTTGGTAGTGTACAATAATTTATTCTGCTGCTAAAATATTGGTTTAACTGGTTGAACCGCCTCAGCACTTGAAGTTTTTCTCCGGTGTGTTGCAGAAATACATGTGAAAGATCGATTGGATGCCATTCTGCAGCCTAATCCTAGGTAATTTATTCAGTTTTACCTGAGAGAAAGGTCCAAATATATGTTCTTCTGGTTTTAATCAGTCGAACTACAATTGATTCAACTTTTGCCTGAATAAGGAGTGAGTAAAAACTGAGCAAGAGCCTAAAGATTTGGCTCTCATTCATTAACCTCAGGGCAGACTTCATTTTGTGTGATTTTTAAGCTATTAAAATGTTGGTTGGCTTCCATTTGAGCTCAAATTCCTAATATCACCAAATAATTATGTGTAGATGATGAAATGAAAAAACAGGCATGTAGTCTCCAAATGCGTTTCAGTCTGGGTGGCTGAAATGGCTCATAACATTCAATGCATGAAAATGGGGTGGGTTGAATAAATTAGCAGAATCACAAAAGGAAACCACTATAGGAAATAGTTTTACACGTGCAATCACTGAAATACTCTGGTGAATGTGTCAATCTGTACTAAATAAATATATTTGTTTATAGACATGTTCTGTATTAGCTTCCACTCTTTCACAGCACTTTGCCAAACAAAATCCCACTAGAAGTAGGATGTTCGCACCCGAGTAGGAGTTTCTTGGATAAATATTTTTTCTATATTGAGACCAAAACCACTTCTACAAATTTCAGACTTTGATTGAAATAGTATATTTCTTTTGCCTTTTTTTTTTTTTTTCTTTCTTTTCCCCCCCTTCTCTTCCCATCCCCTTCACTGGCAACCACTGATGCATTACCTTAATTCCTCTTACCTCCCACCGCTCCGGTGCGCCGGCGCCCCGCTGCAGACAGAGCACATCAGTCAGGGCTGAGCAGGGCGAGAAGTGGCCGCACCCCAGTGCTGCCACCAGCAAAGGGCCTCGGAGCCTGAGAAAATTCCTCTCTTTACAGACCTGAGCTCTTGGTTGGGCTCTTGTTTCCCCACTGAAACACTTCGTTGAATCACAGGGAGAGCAGAAGTGTACCCTCTGCAGAATGATCACAGGATGCTTTCAGGAGGTGTGGGAGAAGTGTGTTGCAAAGCATCATTAGACGCAGCTTTTCATTACAATTTTAACGGTTTTAAGGGGAAAACGTATTTCAAAGTCATACTTCTTTTATACAATAGCTGCCAATTTCAGCATCCATTTCTGTACATCTGGTACTTTAGCCATTACAATGGAAGACAGAATGTAATGAAAATAATAATTATGGCATAGTATACAATGCATTCAAAGTGTCGTGTATTAGCTCTGTAATCTAGCAATCCTCAAAAAAAGGTTTTCAGTGAGTGATAGTATTTCTGTTTCAAAGGCAGGGTAAAATGAAGCACAGAGGCACGAAGTGGTTTGTCTGAGGCCACACAGCAAGTAAGTGTCAGAGCTGGGAGCAGAGCCCAGCCCTGGCTCCTGCCCTTGTACTCAGACGACTGTACCACACCATATTGTTTCCAAATAAATTTATTCTTTAGCTCCTGTGCTGAGCTCATGAGCAGTAGTGACACAGAGGGGGAAATTAACCTTTTCTGTCACTTCCTACAGAAAAAACTCTGAGCTTTAACAGCAGTAGAAGAAAACCTTAAAACTCAAAAAATGTTGCCCCTGGAGACAGGGAGCCATCCAGGTTGTTTGATGCTGAATTGCTCTCAGGCTGAAGGAGTTTTTATTTTTAGTGGTGTATTTTCACATGGGAGTGCTTGGGACTGTGCAGTGCCCTGAGTCATAAACCAGAGGTTTCTGTGTCCAACCATACTTAAAGTCTCAAGACTTCCAGTTTTAATTTAATTCTCAGACATAATAAAGTTGCCTGTGCACATTATTGCTGCCATACAGCTAAAGCAGCGAGCTGAGACACATCAGGAGAGGAGAGCTTGACCCTTGAGCAACTCAAGGTGTTTTGACCAGTTTGATGTGAGGCAGTAAAATTATAAATGAGCTAATTGCACTGCTCATGAGGAGATCAGGGACACTCAGGAACCACTGCATTTCCATTGTGGTGGGGGGATTAAGCTTTCCCAATTATGCTGAATTCCAACAGGTCATATCCATCAAGGTCTGGTGCCTCGTGGAGACCCACTGTGTGCTTTGCCATCAGCGTGTCCTGGGCAGACAGTTATGGGCCATTAGACCCACGGCAGGGGGAACTTGCTGGGTTTTGACTGGCTCCACAGGAGAAGCAGCTGATGCTGTCCAGGGAGGAGTGGTGATGGAGCCCAGCTACAGGTTTTGCAGCCTGGGGGAAGGAATTCCTCGTGCAGTTGAAGTAGGGCTCAGAAGAGGAATTTCTATCAGTGTGTGAAGCAGCTTCGCCTTTCCTCTGACAATTAAAAAGAGGTTCTTGCTCTCAGACAAATGAAGGCCATTAAAGCTGGTGGCAGTGATGGGAAGAACTTTGTGAAAATATGTTTGTTTTGCAAAGCTGGCTGCCAAGTATTGTTTTATAGTTCCATTTTTTCCTTCTTTCTCTGCTGTTTACAGTATCCTCTGAGAGACTTAAAATGATCCCTCTCTCCCCACCAATTTTCCTCTTTTTTTCTCTTGGCAGACACTGGTACCCCACTCCCACACCCCAGTTCTTGCTGCAACAGACGCCATGATCCTTTTGCCTTGTTTTTCTTTCTTGCAATACCAGCCTAGCCCTGAGATCAGCAATTGCTGGTTAACTGCAGCATTGCAAATTTGGCCAGATGATTTGGAGGACAGCAGTACAAGCCCTACATTTTGGTCCCCATGCACTGGTGGTACTGCATGAGGTGTATGAGAAATTCATTTGGTCCTTGTTTTCCAGTGATCCTACATTTCCATCAGCCTTGGAAATGTCGTTTGTTCTAGAAGCAGACAACAACAATAAAAAAGTTGGGTAGTTGAGATCTAGACTATGTTCTTTAACATACTTAGATGTTACCTCCTGAAAATGTCCTATTCCTGTGTGCAGCAGCCCAGTTTTACACAATTATTTTAAAAGTTTATGCCACTGGTAGATGAAAGGTCAACCAAAGCCCAGCGCTGACGTTGCTGGGAAGCATTTTGTTCCAAGCTGTTGATGAGTGCTTTATTGGAGTAGTGCTTTTATCAGTGTGTGATGTTTGTGGACACCTTCACGAAGTGCTCTGGTGATCTCCATTCCCTTCCTGAGGGCAGGCACTCATGGCATGGACACAGCTGCTGTCCCAGGTGTCTCACCAGGCTGAGGACTCAGGAAACAGACCCGAGGAATGCAGCTGTTGGTGTTTCTTGCACCTGACTGAGGTTTCCTGGGATCTGGCATAAGCACCAATGTGGTTGTGCTTCTAGAAGGTGTGTTACTGTATGGATAAATGAATGCTGTAGCTCTCAGCACATTGGTCTGGCCTCATCATAAATGAAATCTGTGAGATTTCATGGATATGGCAGGGCAGATCACCCAGAGCATCATAGAAGTTTTTTAATGTGTTAAACCTGGCTGTCCATAGATACATATTTGGGGTGTGTTATTCATTACTGGCCATGTACAAGACATTACATACATAAAGAGCTCCCTCTCATCCTTTGATTAATATCAGACATCTGTGCTTTGGCTACTGATTAAAGATGGGTTTGTGAAATTAGAGCCTTCAGTGCTATTGTTTTAAATTGGAGGGAGAATTATCCATTATATTTCTTTTGTAACATGGATGCACTTTTAATAAAGAGAGTTTATATCCACACAAATTTATTTAAACTTAAACAGAAGCAACTAATGCTAAACAACACATGGATTTTCATTCTCAAACAATGTTGCTTATACTTTGCCTCTTAAACTAATTATTATTTTAATCTCTAAATAAGCTGACACTTCTTTGCATGTGGTTTGTATGTGCAGGCTGGGAAAAATTAGAGGAGTAACCTTTTAAGCAGGGGTTTTCATGTAGATGTTTTTATGTACAAAGAGTTATGGATCTGTCCGGGGTGACTTGCTTGATATTATGGCGAGCTAATGAAATTTCAAAGTTTACATTCTCCAAATAAAATGGAAAGAAGACACAGGAAGAAAAGGAGCAGATTTAAAATTAGAGAATCTTGGTGGTTTATGGGTTCCAGGTTATTTGGAATAGAATGAAAGTTAATGCTACATCCTTTTTTCCATCCTGCCAGCCAGTGTCTGATCCAAGAATGTCTCTTATTTAAAGGGCAGGGCTCCCTCCACTGTTCTTAAATAAAGGCTCTCACTGTCTGAGATCCTACCCTCCCTGATTTTCACAGTAACATTGTAAGGCTGCATGAAGAGAATTATTTAATGGAAAGAAGTTTTGCATATAAGTTCCCTATCACAGACCTGCTCAAATCATATGGTTCGATTTACATCTATGCAAATGTCAGAGAATAGAAAAGAATTACCCAAGGCTGAAAGGACCGTGGCATGTCACAAATAAAATGTGCCTATTTGCGTTTATGTTTGCTAATGAAGTTCAGCCAGGGCTTGCTCTTTGATTTGGATGCCTCTGTCTGCCATTCCACTTTATGCACTGTAATTAAACCACTTGCCCACACACATACAAGAGGACACCAAGAAAGGGAGACTTCAAGTTTTATAAATGCTGTTCTGTAGCTCACTTATACAGGGCCTATAATTCAGGATTTAACATTTCTAAGTGATACAACAGACCTGCAGTGTGACATTGTGCTTTAACTTTATTGCAAGCAGAGCTGCAGACTTAAACCAATGGAGGATTTGGCCTAATAAACTTTGGTATCTCAGGTGCCTGCTGGAGATGTTCTACCCCAGACTTTCCAAATTTTATCCCAAATAAAAATTAAGCATCAGTTCCCTCAAAAATCACAGCTGTTTCTTGCTCCTGCCAAAATTATTCTTTCTCATCATGCTACAGCTATGAAATTAGGCACTAGTGTAAGTTGTTAACTGGAAACCATTTCTAGCTGAGGTGCATGTTCAGAAGACTTAGTTTTCTAATCTGCTCTGTTGCCTCATTGAGAAGTACCCACACAACTGCTATTTGGCTGGGACTTTTTTCTGTAAATCACAGAATCACAGATTGGTTTGGATTGGAAGGGACCTTAAAGACAATCTAGGTTCATCCCCCTGCCGTGGGCAAGGACACCTTCCACTATCCCAGATTGCTCCAAGCCCCATCCAACCTGGCCTTGGACACTTCCAGGGATGGGGCAGCCACAGCTTCTCTGGGCAACCTGTGCCAGGGCCTCACCAGCCTCACAGGGAAAAATTTCTTCCTAATACCCAATCTAAACCTACTGCCTTTCAGTTTAAAGCCATTCCCCAAAATTGCTAATTGACACATGGTTATCTGTCCCTAAATTGATCCTATGAGCTCTTCAGTAAACTGATTCATTTCATGGGACCTACTGTAAGGACAGGAGTTTTGATGCCCTTTTCTTGGAGTGGTTCTTTGTGGTCATTCATAATAACACTGCCTTTGGCTACCAATACAGGAGAGAAATGGGACCGAAAAAAAGAGAAAAGGGAGTAGAAACTGGATGATTTTTCATGAAATTTGAAGAGTTGCTTGGCCAAGGTCCTTTGTGCCATGCTGGCTTTTTAAGCTGTTTGTTTTCTATTCTTTCACCCAACTAAGGGCAAAGCAAGATCTTGCTTTTAGGCGACTGACAGCAGTGAACACTGCTCATCTTCTTTGCTTCATTGTACCTCCTTTCAGATTGCTGGTAAAAAGCCTGCCTTCATTTATTAGATAATGGTAGTATTGCCAGAGAGGATCCTGCGTCAGAATCCAATGTGCTTTGGCAACTTGAAGGAGCAACATTTCCAAGGGAGAGTTTTTATATGGAGGATGCCTGAGAAGCTTTGAGAAGGTTCTCCACAAGGTGCATTCACGGGGTAGAATCATAGAATGGTTGGGGTTAGAAGAGGAATTAAAGATCAGGTTTCAACCCCACTGCCGTGGGCAGGGATAGACCCACTAGGTCTCAGGGTAGGGCTGGGAAGCAAGAACTAAGCAGCAAAATCATCACAGCTCTTCCCTAAATGGGAGCAAGTTGTAAGAGTGGCCAGGACAAGATGAAGGTCATGTTTCTGCTTTGACATTGTTCCAGCCTGTGCAGCCTCTGGCTCTGGTTGGCAGCAATCTGTCCTTCCACCTTCAACAAGGTCAGAGTAGGGGAAGAAAAATCTTGTCGTGCAAGGAGCAGGAAGAGTTTCTGTGAAGGCTAGATCAGCCAGATAAGGTTAGGTCAACTTTTCAGAGCATGGAAGCCATTCTGGGAAGTCAAACTGTAATTTGTGCTAAGTTAGGTGATTCCTCTGTCTAAAAGGTGGTCCCTTGACCATCCCTGCACGTATTGGGTATAGCAAGAGGCTGACAGAACTTCAACCATAGCAGAGACTCAGCCCACAGCAGGAAAAGTCAAAGCACAGCCTGGTAGTAAATTTTAAGAGAGAACACACAGAAAATTTGGATGCGGTAGATACTTTTCCAGAAAGGGATCCAGGAGGAACCATGAGCTTATGTTATCTCTTGACAGCAAGATGTATCCAGCAAAATGGATACAGCTATTTTAATCCCACATCAAGAGTCTGTATCATCCTCCATCTGTAATTCTGAGCCAAATAATCATATTTAAAAAAAAAAAAAAAAAATTTATGCTGCCAAAGTGGCATAAAGCACCCAGAAGTGTCGTCCAAACCCTCTACATTATCTCCAACCACATTAAATGTCTGCCACATACATCTAAACTCTTGCAAGGGCACATACACATGCGAGTTTTATAAAAAACATCTTGCTGTTTCTCTTCACAATTCTTGGCACGTAAAGATCTGTCTTTCAGTATCACAAATTCAGCTGTATAGATCTTAAAGATATCTGGTATAACTCAGAATGATGGGATGTCTGTAAAATACTTTTGCTCTGCATAAAAGCATTTAGGAGGTTAACCTTTATTATCTAGTAATGTATCAAAATGGGAACGAAGTGTTATCTTGTTATGGAATGGGATGAATCAAACTGCTTCCTCTGAAATACTGATTTTCAAAACAGTTACCTTTATGCTGAGGTTGAAGGTATGGATGGTTTCTGGGTAAAATGGTTCAATTTATGGCTAAATTCCATCATTATATATATATATATATATATATATATAAAAATATATCAGAATCACTTTGTCTGGCTTGGGAAGGAAAAATGTGTTGTTTTCATTATTGCTGAACTTCAAAATGGCTTCAGGAATTTTGTTAGTCCTTTCCAAAGAAAGTGAACTTCAGGCAGAGATTAAAGCAGAGGAAATTTCAGCCCAAGGGCAAATGTTTCAGAAAGTTTAAAGTATGTGAAACGGGGAGTGAAGTAGGAAATAGTTTTCAATCCTAACTATAGCCACACTAGTTATAATATATCACTAAATATAGACTAGTGGGTGTGCCCATCTCTCCAAAGGTGTTGCCCTGACTCCCCTGAAACTGGCTTCTGAAATGACTTTGCAGGGATATAACTGACTGTACAACACTGCCCTTGTTGGAAAATGTTCAACTTCATTATTTCCCAGGTGAGCCCAGCCAAGCCCAACTTTGCTTCGCAAACAAAATTCCGTTTCGCAAAATTCAGCCTTTTATCTTTCATGTAGATCCAGCTTTGTACTCGGGATCATTTGTCTCCAAGCAAACTGCACAGTAGTCCTGAATATTTTGTTTATGTGTTAAAGGTTGTCACTTGGTTTATAAAGCCCTGTAAAACTATCGGGGTCAAGGAGCAAAAAACATTACTTTTGCATCCATTTCCAAATGCCAGCCATAATGGTTTGGGCAAGCTGAAGATCCAAACTGCCTTGGACTTGCTGCTTGTGGTTGTGGAAATATATTGGATCCTTTCAAAATTATTGGCTAGTCTGTTTTGGACATTTCATGTTTGAGTATAGAGTCTTTGGGTTCATTCTGTGTTTTGTTTGTGGTGATACTGTCATGGCTTGGCTCTATATCCCAGAGCTGACGTTCTGCTCTTCGACTTTAATGCCGTATGCTGCTAGATCTCTCGACTGAAGTGTGGTGTTAACGTAAAGGATGCTGTAATGAACATCTTGTACATATTTCCTTTTGCATATTCACTCTCTGTAAAATGTCTTTCTGAATACATCCTTGCTGGTTTTGACGTTATTTCTTTACAGTTCAGTATAAATGCTATTTATATCCAAAGTTGTTTGAGGTTATCCTTTACTCGTAATGTTACTCTAATTCTAGTTTAAGAGAGGAGAAATTGATCTGGCTGAAATTAATTAGGAAATTGGTAGAGCCACTAAAAATGGTGGTTATATATGGCACTTCCTGAGTGCTTGGACTGGAGAGGTACAAAATAAATCTGACGAAGCACTAACTGCAATGAAATAGATGACTACATTTTAATTTTTAAAACAGGATGGCTGCTGAAGGTGAACCAAATAAAGCAAAACTATTTAAACTCCTTTGCTTTTTAAAAGATCTTGTTAATATATTAAACAAAAAGAAGTATTTTTTAAACTGAGAATATCTCCTTACAATATAGGGTTTCCAGTGGCATTCAAAGGTATAGTTTCCTATATTGATTCAGAAAGAGCTGTTAAAAATGCATGAAAGATATTTTAGGGAGACAGTGTCACAGGATCTTTTAAAATTATTTTCTCAAGTGCTGCTTAACTCCTGTGCGTCTTTACCATTGGAAGCACTTCATCCTAGGTTACGAGATATCAAGTTATTTCCTACTGACCAGAGAGTCTTTAAGATTAATTTGGGTTTGGAGTGGGGGATTATACCAGTGTCTGTTTATATAACTTTAGACGCTGACTTTAAATTAAATTTGAAAAACTGTAATTATTCAATAATTTATAGAATATTCAGCTAGTTTAAAAATTATTCTTGAACATGGTGAATAGAGAACACAAGCTTGTAAAGGACAGATTCATCATAATGGTGTATTTTCGGCCTCATCTATTTTGCAGACAATTAACAAAGTAGGATGTTACGTTTTTGCCTATCTCTTGCTCTCCTGAAATAGAGTCACTAACCACTTGTTAACCACACTGATTCTTTAATAGACAAAGTGGTTGCTTACAGCTTCCCCACCAGAAATGTTCAGATTAAGCACACTATTTGACTGCAGCCAGAATAGCCTACAAAACAGGAAGAAAGCCTTGCCTTTCTCTCTGCCTCCTTCCCTTGTTTAAGCTGATGTGATAATTTACTGCAGATTTTCTCTTTCCCTGACAGAGTGCCTACCGCAGGAACGGGATGACTTTTCTCGCCTGCTGATGTGGATGTGGCTGCAGCAACAGGAAAGGCAGTGTTATATTAAGGTGATTTTCTTTTCCCCTCCATGGAAGGAAAAAAAATACAAGCTCCGATGTCTCCATGTACCAGTGAGTGGGCTGGTTTGTTGTGACTATCTGCTGGCTGTCTCTGTCTCTTTTTCCAGCCCCCTCAATCGTTATTCTTGTTTACTAGCTGGAACATTTAGCTAATTAATGGCAGGATGTTTGGGATAGGGTGTAGGTGGACAAGAATGCAGCTCAGACAATGCTGGAGTTTGCAGGGGACTTGCTGCTGTCAGCCTCTCTCTGACTGCCATGTCATTTTTACTTAAGTGTCTGGAAGTCTGTATGTTCTCCAAATGATGTTTTTTTGTAAACCAGGATGGGGCAGGAAGAGGCCAGACAGAGATAGACTGGGTTGTGTTGGTTTATTAGGTTATATAAAGGTTATGTAGTTTTCTTTGAGATTTGTACAAAAAGAAAAGCTACTGCCTTCTATTTTCTGCTAATTTCCACTTGTTTCTCTCAATTAATATAAACGTTCACACAGTATAACCCACTTTAATCCAGTGAGGGGATTCTGATGAAAGCAATACCAAGTTTGGACCCAAAGATATTCAGACAAAGTTCAGGTAAACTGAGCTTTTCCAGTTAGAGACTTTTTGCAGACCCAAAGATGGCCTAAGTGCTCACCCACAAATTCTTAATATTGGCATCTCCTAAGGCTTGAGCCACCATTGTCCAAAATCAAGGAAAGCCTTTGCAGCAATTTGGCACTGGATTGGACCCCTATTTGGAAAAATACATTCTAAAGTATTTCAATAACCGTGTCTGTCTCAGTGGTTCTCGGCAAGGGCTTAACGTTATGTACTTGCTCAGTGTTTGCTGCAGGAAGCAGATGTTGTCCCTGTTGTTGACAAAGGCAGCATAACTGTTGGGTTTGGTTAAAGAAGAAACCAGCTCTTTTTGCCTTTTTTTTTTATATTTTAGCTAATGTTGTTTGTTTTCAAGATTTTATTTTTTTTTTGAAATCTCAGTCCCTGCCTCTATGCTCGTTCCCATCCCCTGCTCCTCCAGCCTCTGCTGGCCTCACAAACACATTCATTTCTTCCCATAAAAACTGTACAAATATAGAGCTGCCCATGATGGTGCTTGAGCGGAGAAAAGGGCTCCTGCTTCAGCCTATCACCAGGATCTGCTGGCACGTCCTGCTGGTGTCCCTGTGGTACTCACAGGTCAGGGGTCTTCTTCAACTTAAGCCTCAGATCAATACAGAAAACTCAAGGGATGAGAGGAGGACAGCAGAATCACACTTTTATATAGTGCCGCCATCCTCCTCCTTTGTGCTTAGTATGTGAGGTCTTAATTTTCACTCCTGCTCTGTGCTCTTGTGGTCATTTGTAGGTGGTTTTGTTGTCCTGCTCTCCTGGACATGCTTTCAAAAACTTTAAGTATATGTATATTTTTTAAATAAACAGAAAAAATGTCTCTTTGTAAGCGAAATATTGTAAAAGTGAACTTCGTACGTCCAATATTGCTGCCGTTCATAAATTGCTTTTCTCTTTTATCTGCTTACGCTTCTGTTGTCTGGACATTTTCTGTGTGTAAAGGACTAAAAGTAACGTGTACAATGTATTAAATGAGGGAAGGGAGAAGTTTTCTGATGTTCCATCTGTGCTTCTTGAAATATATGATTAAACTTTTCTTTTTATCATCACTCTTTATTTTTGTTGGCATCCTTAATCATGGAAAATTATATGCTTTCTGTAAACACCGAGACTTTTTTAAAAGGACACCAGCATTTATTGTATTTGGTTTCGATCTGCAGGGATACAGACAGAAGAAACCATTTCAGGCACTGGGTACTGGAATCAAAATTCCTTCTGTTGCTGTCTCTCCCCCAGATTTTGCATTTTAAAATATGCATAAGCAGGAAAAATACTGGCACTTATTTTTTACTGGACTACTTAAAGTCCCAGAGAATGAAGACTCAACATACATTTCTCTCAGAAATATGACAGATCGTGTTTTTGTTGGTCTGCTGTGTGTTTGTCTATCTTGAACAGCCTGACAGGCAATTATTTATAAAATCTGGGTTTGCCCAGTAAACCCATATAATAACCTTTCACTTCTCTGCACAAGTCAGGGAGCTGAATTTAGAGTCAAACAAGGTAGGTTATGTCTCCCTATCTTAGACTAACACAGTTTATTCTTATTTTGGGAAATAATCACTTTTTTTCTCATCTTCAGAGTTTTCTTTAAACTCTTAAAAACAAAAAAAGCCACCAGTAATACCCGTGCTGCACTTGGAGTGTGTCTTAGCACCACTTCCTGTGCTGCAGAAACAGAGATGTATGTTTAGGCTGGTACTACACATTTTTATTATGTATATAAAATTCGGCTTGAGATTCAGTTAATGGCTGCATATGAATAGCTCTACACTTGTGTAATTTCAACTTGCAAATCATTTCGATTCTTAGCCAGGATTTATAGTAAATGAATCGGGTTATGTTGACTATTTCACATTAGTTACCTGAAGAAGGAAAACATTACTTTCAGTAGGAATATGACCGTGTAACATTTAAGGGAGTGTGAGTTTTGCTCTCAGCTCAGTGCCTGCCTTGCTCTGTGGTTATACTCCCTGGTTTCTCGGTTTTTATTCCAGCCATCCACAAAACAGGGATAATAATTCAGCTTAAAACTTGTCAGAGGTGAGGGAGCCACAACGCAAATATCTAGCTGGGCTTTGTCTCATTTCCTGGCCCATCCTCCATCAGTCTTACCTCTGAGAAAATCAAACCCTTTAAAAGACTTTTGTCTTTGTCTGGAAATCGGGAGAAGCTGACAGTGCTCCATGTTTCTCCAGAGAGACTCACGACCCTCCAGAAGGTGCCCCCCTGGGTTTTCAGGGCACACTTGTCTTTGTCAAGTGTCCATCTCACTGAGGGGGGAAATTAAAAAAAAATGTGTTTTGGCATTTCTTGGATGTGGATGAACCTTTGTGTTGTGTTAAGGTTCTGCCATCAGCCACGTGTAGATGTCATAAAATGGTTTATAGTTTCCCATCCAGCTCATAGAGAATGTTTCATAGTACATAAACACTTCTAATCATAAATTCAGAATAAATAGATAGTGACATTAGTCACAAGTCCAACCTCTAGCTGAAACTTAAACAGTTACAGGGTTGGATTTTTGGTTTTTTTTTTTTTTTGCCTGAATGAATCATCTTGTCCAAAGTTGGGCTTCTTATACCTCTGCTTTTTATACCTCTGCTATATATCTACCCCGGGCAGTGCAGCCAGGGAAATGCAGTGGTGGCATGCATTAAATCCAGGTTTATTCAGAGGGCACGGAGCCAGCACAAAGCAGCAAAGCCATCCCTGAAGGAATTGAATGTAAATTTGATGGCTTAAATAAGGCCAGATGCCTTAAAAATGATTTTGAAAGCTGTATCTTTAATGTAGCTCTTAACTTTTTTATTTTTCTGCTTAAGATAATGATGTTGCCTTTACAAAATAATAAGAAAAAATAGCTCTCATCTCTTGTGGGGAGACAAAAATCAGATACTTTGGCTTCTATAAATCACTGAAATCTTGGCAACTGAAACAAAGTTTTAGAAGGCAGATGGCTGCAAATTTGAAGAAAACCTTCATATTTTACTGTTAAAAGCTTTTTAACTGTCTAGAGAGTGCTCTGAGACACTGCATTAATAGCCATTCTCAGTAATCAAGCTCCACTATACTTATATACTACTTTTCTTAAACAAGATAGATTAGTAGTGAGAGATGGAAAGATAAATAAGGAAAATGAAGAACTAAAATTATAATAATACAGTTTCATTTTACATTTTATAGCTCTCTTCAATATTTGTCATTGAGAATTCATCTTAATTCCTATCAGACAGAAATATTGGCACGAGAATCTTATACCAATATCTGTGTATTTCTGGACTTGTCTTCATCCAGATGCTTTGCATATTTTTCTTACTGATTTGGTGAAGATGTGATCTGTCAATCTTTGGTCCTTGTATGACTTTGATTACCGTAATATCTGAGTGCCTCACGGGTTTCCATGTGTTTGTGCCTCAGCACAACTTTAAAATAATGTGTTATTATCTCCATTTCTCCTGGGAAAAGGCTGAATGACGTGCCACAAATTGGGAAACCTGGAAAGGTTCAGAAACCTGGATTTCCCAAATCTGTAGTGATGCTCTCAGTTCTAAAGTACCTTCCCTCTGCAGTGAAAGCAGTAGGTGTGTCAGAGAGCACATAACCCAGCCCTGGAGAAAGAGGCAAAAGCAGCGTCCAACTGGATCCATGAGCAGAGTTGGACATGGAAGAATGCAACCACTTAATCTGGATCTGATCCAGGGCTCAAAGCTTTGAAACCTTCTGGCTGAGATGTGCCATGGCAACTTGGTGACCTCGTGCAGAAACACAAACTGTGCATTTCCACCAAAACATGGACGGTGGGACACTTTCCTTCCTCCAAACTCTGTTGGATTACTGCATCAGAAATCACCATGAGGGACGTACTCATTACAGAAGTCCTACTTTGGCAGTGCCAGATTATTCTTACCTTCCTCTCCTCCCAACTTGCCTTTGCAGAGTGCATCAGAGCATGATGAAATCAGAGGAGAAACACAATTAAGAAACACAAATGCCCTCTTTTAAATGGGGCAGCAGCTGCGATGGGTGTTGACAAAGATAAAGTAAAAAGTTAATTTTTAGTAGATGAACTGGGTCTGAACCCAGTAAGATGCCACTGAGGTGTGGAGGCTGATCCTCATCCTGCAACTAGACCTGGAAGAAGAGACGGTGTAAGATATCAGAAGCTGTAGTGGGATTCAGATAGTCAGCAGTCAATAAAGCAAGTTGGCTCAAACCACTTCTGTTTAGCTCTCATTTCCATAAGTATTTAATTAATCTGCAAAACAAAAAAAAGCTCCAAAGAAACGATTGCCTTTCTTGTCCTGACACGATTTCTTCAGATCTGCAAATGAAATGGCAGCAACTGCATGTCAAGCCGAGGTGAAAACAAATCTGAAACATCACTGCAGAAGGAGAAGGAAGGTGTTTAAGAGGAGAAGGGCTCCAGCTGAGCTTCCCCTTGAGCTCCCTTGCTCAGATGATTGTGTATCTTCTGATCAGCAGTGACTAAATCTGCTGTTGGTGCACAAATTTTGTTGTAGCTTCAACTAAATGATTTTAGCAAACTAGACATGATCTGTGTAGTGTTCTCCATGTCAACTTGCCCTTACTTTAGTATTAAAAGAATTTATACTCCTGTGTTTTGGAATGGTATCAACATAGTCCTAACTTTTCACTGCTCAGCAGATTTTGGTGTAGACAGAGCACAAATAAATGGAAACAATTATTAAAGAGTGCTTTGAGCACTTGGGAAAGGGTCTGACAGTCAGTTTCTCCATGGAAGGTGCTGCTTTTATTCACCTTCTCTGGGTTGGTGGCAAAGCTGATCCATGGCTCCTGTAGGGCTTGAACTTGTACAACAAATAGTTGAGGTCAGCCTTGAGGTCTCTCTCCCTCAAACTCACGAGCATCCCACTTGTCCCCTCACTGTGTAAATCAGGCACAAGCCCAAGAGGAAAAACATGACAGATTCTTCCACTGGAAGATCAAGAACCACAACACTGAATACTCCCAGGTAAGGCAGAAGAAAATAACCTTGGTCTGAGTGGGCTCGGCAGCACCCTGCTTGGGAAAATATTATTTCTTTTTTCCTACTTGACAGTTGCATCATGGTTATTTCCACACTTTGCTAATCAGAACTTTGGCAGTGAAATAGTTAATAGTTAATTCTCATGTGCTGCCAACTTTCAGAGCCGATACAGTGGTAAACAGCTCTCTGTCCTTCTGCAGCTGTTGTTTTTGGCTAGTGGGTTAAAAACCTCTCACATTTTAAGGGCACATGTATTTTGGGGCAGAGTCTGAGTTGGTTGCTTTTATTCACGGTACCCAAATAAATAAGTGTAGCCATCTGAGCTAGTCCACCTTGCTCCATTGGCCACACTTGGATGTTACAGTCATCCCAATGTTAGGGTAGTGAAGATAAAATTTGGTATAAGCAGCCAAACTTTCAAATTTTTTGGCCAGTGTCCAAACCTTCCCAGTTTTCACCATGGCTGGTTTTTATAGGTGCTTTTTTACAGTGTTGGAGTTGGGCTTGTAGATGATACTGGATTCGTTTTTATTTTGTTGAGGCTTGTTTTATTTGCACTTTGGTATGTAGTTGTGGTGCGCGCTCGGAAGGGATTTTGCATCTTAGTTGGTTTCTTTGGTGGTCTTGAAGGAAGGGCAAAATTAATGCAGCACTTAAAGAGCCTGTTATTAAAACTTTATTCATAGGTGAGCAGGAGAAGCATAGCAAATGTATTAATTTATGCATATATATTAAATAAATATGAATATATATGTAGTCATATTTTTCATGAAGACGGAATTCCAAAAAATATCTCTGCTTTTTAAAAGCTTTTTTAAAACTCTGTTTTGAAACTTCCCTCTCTCTGCAATGAAAACGGTTTATCCTTGTAAAGATAAAAGATTTTTACTTTGTGGAAGTAATTTGATTGTAACCTTTGGTTTCTTTGCTGTCTGTTGTTTTTCTCTTGCATGAAGTTTAGTGTTACACTGCGAAACTTTAAGAAATTGTGAAACCTCATGAAGTTTTCGAAAAAACATCTTTGTTTTTTATATGAAAAAGGCATTTATCTGAGAAAAAACACTTTTTTTTTTTTTTTTTTTTTTTGGAAGGCGTTTTTGAATCTGCAAATTGCTTTGGGTATTTTTTGCTTGATAATGGTGCGTTGGAGTTTTTAAAGTCCAGTAGACTATGATTTGAGAGGGAGAGATCTCAAAGAGTTGGGACAGAGTTGTCAGAGCCAGACACTGCAGAGATACCTCTTTGCTCCCTTAAATTGTTCTGAAATGTCCTTATATTTTACAACACATGAATTGTGCTCTTGGCTGCCATTTCCTTCCTGCAGCCTCCCAAAGGTAAGTGGATTGTGCCCTCTGGGGGCTCTCCACTGCTTTAACTTAGATTTAAGTGTGGTTTGCTTTTTTCTTTTCTTTCTTTCATTCTTTCTTTTTCTCTTTCTTTCTTTGGCGTTAAATGTCACATTGATTTTCCCCCTCTCCTTGTGTCTTATGAGGGAAGAAATTTATGGCTTTTTTACATCAGGAAGTCTAGCTTTTCCTGACATTTTATTGCTTTGAATATTTGAAACATTTCAATCCCAGACAATAAATATTACATGATTATTGTTTTCATATGGATAGGCTGTTTCCCCCTGTTTTTCCTGTCCAACATTTTACTAGCAAGTGACACCCAAAAATTTATGGATACTAAAACCATTACTATTCAACTTTGCTGGGAAGGTCAGAGATAGTCCCTCAATTTGCATGTAATATATGTTTATTAAACAAAAAGTTAAAATCATCCCATATGGTTTGAATCCGATAGTGATACAAACTTATATCAGAAGAGGAGGTATAATTTTTTCCTGAAAAAGAGTACTCATGGGTCAAGCCTTGTTTTCACTGAATAAATGGCAGCTCTTGAGGCTTAGGTGGGAAAAGCAGTGAGCCCCAACAGAGCATTTCCCAGATCAGCAACTGGCAGCCTGCAGGTGCAGAGCTTGGGGGTTCTGTGGAAGGTGATGGGATGGTTTTTTCCAGTCCGTAACTCAGAGTGCAGATTTTCTGCTCACCAGGGCGGTATCTTGTTGTCCTCGTGGTAGAAAGAATTCCTTGCTGAGTGGGACCACGACACCCAGTCTGAGGTTACACTTTTTGATGCTCTCTCTTTGGGGAAGGCAACCGGCTTCTCGCTGTGTGTGGGGGGCACCAGTTCTGCAGCACCAGCTGTGGCAGCCAAGTCCATCCTGCAGTCCCAGGTTTGATCTGACAGCCAGCAGATAAAGCAATGCAGGAAATCTCTGGTCAACTAAGGCAGTAAGAGTACAAGAGGCACAGGTTCTGCTCAGAAGCCCTAGATTGTCTGATTTTTTTTTTTATGTTGACAGTTTTTCATGGATACCATGCAGGACCCTGCTGCTCGTGTTCCATTAACCAGCACAGAATCACTGAATAGTTTGGGTAGGAAGGGATCTTAAGGATCATCTCATTCCAACCCCCAGCCATGGGCAGGGACACCTTCCACTATCCCAGGTTGCTCCAAGCCCTGTCCAACCTGGCCTTGGACACTTCCAGGGATCCAGGGGCAACCACAGCTTCTCTGGGCAACTTGTGCCAGGCCCTCACCACCCTCACAGGGAAGAATTTCTTCTTAATACCTGATCTGACTGCACCCTTTTTCAGTTTACAGCCATTCCCTATTGTCCTGTCTCTCCATGCCCTTGTAGAAAGTCCCTCTCCAACACAGTTGGAGCCCCTCTAGGCACTGGAAGGGGTTCTAAATTCTCCCGGGAGCCTTCTCTTCTCCAGGCTAAACAACCCAAAGTCCCTCAGCCTGTTGAGAGAGTTATTATCATATTTCAGTGATTTCATATTGATCTTGATTGCAGAACTGGGTTTTAAATAACTAATAAATGTTCCACTTTCTGTCAGTTCTGTTCAATTGTTTCATCCAAATTCAGTGGCTCTCTAAATAATTATGAGGAGAGCAATCCTACTGTGCTTCCAGAGGAGGAAAGCTGTCAGGTTATGGGGACAGTAAACATGATGAATACATGTCTTTGGGACAAAAGTTGGATCAGACCCCTCTCAGGCTGCGTAAAGGTTTACTGCAGGGATAAGAAAAATTACAAAACCTGTCAAAAATTTTCCACTGCAACAACGCCCGTGATCTGGTGGTTCTTTTTCTCCTTGCCTTGTGCAGACAAAGGGAGCCAGAGTTTAAATCCATTCAGAAAGAAACACTACTAAGTACTTGTTTAAAGTCTTTTTAAAGTGTTGTTGTGTCTTTACCCTCTCTCCTGTCTCATCCTCTTTTGGGAATGTTGAAAATAACATTCAGCTCTGTGCTGCCTTTGTCTGTCCTTTTCCATGTGGTAAACATGGACTTTTCCCTCCCTGTTTCTTACAGACTTTCAGCCAACTCAGCTTTTCCTGTTTACCTTTTTGTGAAAGGCATCATTGGTGATATCACTCCAGGTCTAGAAATAAAGGGGGTTTGCTGCTGCTTTTCCTAACTAGGTGCTGCTCCTTTTGGTATGATACTGATTTTGCATCATATCAGGTTTGGCACAGTTACCAATTAATTTCTTTTCTAAGGAGAGCACGTGCTTCTCTCGCTCCCCTCTTACCAACACATGCTGAAGGCAAAGGCACTGAAATGGTTTTCTGGAGATTTGGGCTCCCATCCAGACCTCTCAGTGTCTCAATTCATTATTGCTGTATCAATGAATTTGTGGACCCACTCCTTTTAAAATAGTAATGATAATCATGGTAAGGGGAAGGCTGTAGATCCCAAAATTCAAATGAAAAGATGGTGGTATGGAAGTTGAAAAACTGATCCCCCAGCTTTGCAAAACCAGTTTTTTTTCTTGCACAGACAGAGGTAAATCCAGCACAGCAGTTGCTTCATCAAGTGCTGTGTTTGTTTCTCCTGATTTGGAAACCCCAAATATTGTAGTGCCTCAGGAAGACACTGAGTCCTGATAAAGGCAGCTGCTCTCTTAGAGTTCCCATTGTGGTTTGAACACAATTCTTCTATTCTACACAATAGAAAACAAAAAAATTAAAGTGTGATGTCATATAAACCCTCCATAATTATCAAAACTGACTCTGCTTTTATCTCTCCAGGTCTTATGATTTTTTACTGAACAGTAAAGGCAACACACATAAGGTAACATTTGAGTTTTCTTGACTGATGATATTTGTAAATGTACAACAACAACCTCCTGGAAGCAGCAGCTTCATGGCTGGAATCAGAATTCCAGGCTTTCATTTAAGAAAGGAAGGTGCTGCTTTCAGAGCACCACTTGGGCCTGTGCATAACCGGTTCACTGGGATTTGCCTGCCACCACTGTCATCTTGGAAGAAAACCTCTGAGGGAAGAAAGTGATCCATCTTTCCACCTCCTTCTCCGTGAAGCCTGCTCAGAGATACCCTTACTAAGGGTAAGTATGTAGAATCATAGAATCATGGAATGGTTTGTATGAGAGGGGGACCTTAAAGATCATCCAGTTTCAAGCCCCTGCCATGGGCAGGGACACCTTTCACGATCCAAGGTTGCTCCAAGCCCTGTCCAACCTGGCCTTGGACACTTCCAGGGATGGGGCATCTTGCCACCATCACTGCGTTTTTAAGGACCAGCAGCAGCATCTGCCACCCATCTGAGCTGAAACTGTCTTGATATTTGGCGTAATCAGAGCACGCTCTTAAAGGAAGACTGGAAATAAAAATATTCTCCTGGACTGAAATCTGTGTAATCAGGAAAAGAAAAGGAAAAAAGAAAAAAAAAAAAAGACAAAGAGCCCATGGACATCTAGGGAGGAAAATCAGTTTGAGGTCTGTTGTGTGGTGCTGAAGGTGCAGCCCTCAGCTAATACCTGTACCCTGGGGTCCCTCACCATTTTATTGCTGCTCTGGAACAGGATGTGCAACTGCTCTGCATTAATACGTTATTACAGGTTGGCCAGTGTAAACTCCAGGTGTTGAGAACATGATTTATTCCATTAGTATAAAAAGGTGTTTTCTATGGCTGTATTAAAAATTATACTAACTGTTGGGCTTGCCACTGCGCTGTGTGTGGCACATGCCAATTTAAACCTGTCATTTCCTCTAATTTAAGGATATGTCCTCAGAAGATCATTATTTTGGGGTGGAGTTGGGGATCACAGTACAGCTGTTGCCTGTTAACCCCCATCTGGCTGCTAATACCTGCAAAGCACCTTCCCCAAAGATGTCAGCTGCTGCCATACGGTCACTGAAACAGATACCAAAGAAATTACATTTTATCTTTAAATCTATTTTACATTAGGTTTTAAATTTAGGGTGAATTGTGCCTGTAGTGTGATGTATGAGCCCAGTGACTATATTTGTAGTGAGTTCACTGTTGAGTGGACTGAAAAACTCCAAAGTGCCACAGCAGAGCCCGCAGTGTTTCCTCTGTCTCTCTGGGCTTATCCCAAAGCAGCACTGGCCCTGAGCACTGCTGGGATGAGCAGTCACAGGCTCTCGTCCCTCCTCACTGGGCTCCCCTCTGCCAGTGCAAGACTCAAGGGTTATTGTCACTCACTGGACTGAGCAGATGGAGATTCAGTCTGGGGCTTATGTTTTGTGTGTGTGTGTAAGGGCAATGCAGAGTCTTCAGTCCCATACTGTTCCTGAAACCCCAAGATTACCCATATGACACCTGCTGAGAACCCCCTAACCATGAGTGTGGGGAGGCCCTGGCACAGGTTGCCCAGAGAAGCTGTGGCTGCCCCTGGATCCCTGGAAGTGCCCAAGGCCAGGGTGGATGGTGCTTGGAGCACCCTGGGATAGTGGAAGGTGTCCCTGCCCATGGCAAGAGGGTGGAATGAAATGATCCTTAAGATCCCTTCCAACCCAAACCATTCCATCATTCTCCAATTCTGTTCTACCTGTCCTCTGAGTATTTCTTTGGGGGATTTTTCCATTTTCCTTTCCCACTCTGCAATGCTGCTAATTTTGCTGGGCATTATGCTCGGCTCTGATAAGCCAAAGACCTGACTTAAATTCCTAATGTGGCCCAGCAGAGGTGAAAATCATTCTTTTTGCAGAAATCCACATCAGCTCATCCGCCAAAAGGTGAAAGCAGAGGGGCTGGGTCAGGAATGGTATGTCAGCCACAGGATGGGTTGCAATATTTGACACCTTGCATGGTTTTCCACTTCTTCCTGCCTTGTGTCCACACAGCTTAGATCCAAGTTCTTGCTCCAGAGCTGGTTTGAGATGACCTTGGGGAAAGCACAGAGGAAAGGCTCAGGTCTGCACATGACCCAGCCTCATGCCCTTGCCTAAACTGCTGCTTTTTCCCTGTCTGCCCTTTCAGTAGCAGCACACGACTACAGTATCTCCTAGAAAAGGCCCAGTCTTGCCTGATGTAAAATAAGCTTATAATTTTTAGGCAACCTGAGAGTGGATTATCTTTGTGTGCTGCACTGAGCTACCAACAGCCTATACCCAAGGGAAGCTGATGCACAGAGCCTGGCCAGAAGCACATCAAGCCTCAGGGCATCATTCAAATGCACACACAAAGCCCTTAGCAGCGCTGCCTATCTTAAGCAGAGTCCCTTAAACCTGTTTTTCCTGGCAAAAGTTTATCCAGCCTGTGTTTAAAGACCCCCAAGGATGGCGATTTCACAGTCTTGAGTCTACTGATGTTATAGAGCCTCATAAATTTTTTTCCTATCTGGTTTGAATTTCTTTTTTTTTTTTTTTTTTGCAGCAATGTAAAGGCTTTTCTTATCCTAACGGTGAGGACAGATTGTACCAGTGTGCTGTGGAACAGCCTTTTCTGTGCTCAAAGACACTTACATCCCACCAAGGCTCTCTTTTGGCTAATAAATGTAACTCGATCAATCTGTCCTCCCAGGCTGTGCTTTCTGGCTTTCCAGCACCGCTTTCTGTTTTGACAATGAGCCATTGATAACTGCTCTCTGGGTGCACATATCTGCAGCCTTGTCCCCACTCCCAGGCAACTTTATCTAGACCCATGTTTCCCTCACCTGATTAGGAAAGTGAATATGAGACAGTGTCAGAAATCTGCAAGTGCCAATGATGAATCTATTGCCTTTTCCTTCACCCTGAGGCTTGTTACCTGTCACAGAGGTCCCACAACAAGGGCTCAAATGACCACCAAAAGTCACACTTTGCATAGAGTCAAAGAGTAGACAAAGGATTAGTTAAAAGCGAGGATTATTCAGCCTGCTGGTGAGCTGGGCAGCAGAAGGATTGAGGGGCTGGAGTCCCAGAGAAGGGCACCCTGAGCTGCAGCCACACAAGCATTACAAGCAAGGGCTGGACCATGTCTCTCCAGTATCCCATTTTCCCATCTTCACACCTGTGACAAGTCAGTGAATGCTGACAGGCAGCACTTGCAGTATCTGACTTTCTGATTCACACTGTGAACGACCTGTGGTCATCACACTGATAATCAGGTATTGTCCCTGACTTTGCTCAGCAGGTGAACTGAGGAGAATATCCCTGACAGTGAAGTTAAATTAATTGCTAGTGACTATCCAATGGCTCTTTTAATTTTATCTGGAGCTTCCTGCTTTGAGTGTGTTGTTACTACAGGCATGGAGAGAGCCAGAGTGCTCTCATCATGTGATCCTCCTCCTGTTCCAGATGGAAGAGCTTCATCAGTTCAATCTCCAGGTTTTAATTTCTTGCATCCTACTCCTCAGAAGGCCAGGGAATAAAAGGATTTCCATCCCTCAAAGCATGTGTGGGAATGGGATTCATGGCTCCTGAACTTCATTTCCAGCTCTCTCTCCAACTTCATCAGTGTTATCATCACCTCCGCTCACCTCAGTGACCCCACCTGGAAAATTACCGTCTTGCTCAGTTCATCCCTTGCTCTCAAGGCAGCTTTCAGAAGAAGAAGAAATCATCATCCCAGTTTGAGAGATGAAGAAACTGAGGCCCAGCAAAGGGAAATGACTGCCATTCGTGTCTCCATGCTCAGGGGCTCATCCACCAGACCAGACAAGTGCTGGAGTGGAAATAAATATTCCTCCTGATGACTGTGGTCTCTGTGGTCAGGGCTGAGGGTCGAAATGCTCGCACAAGGCCTGCACGCAGAAACCACAGAATCCCCCACAGCTCCACTGCACTTTATTAAAAGTCACTGCTTCTGTGAAAAAATGGGGTTTATAAGCGTTAGGTGGCTTAATTATAAAGTCATGTGCGTTTGAATGACTTCTTCCCTGCTAACCGTTTGTGACAGCCTACAAATGTGAAAAGTATTACCAAGCCTATTTCTAACGTGGCTATGGCGAGGCTGTAGTAGGGGAAAACCAAATCCTATAGGATTCTAATGAGAAAGGCTAGTGGTTCCTTAAATACGGTTGAGGTTGTCTGAGTTTAGCACCAATGCTGATACTATCCAAAAGACAGGAGATGCAGGAGTCCTGTGGAAGCAACTGCGTGTTAAATAAGTGATTAAGGGATAAACTTTCCTTTTGGAAGTGGCAGAATGGTCAGTGCATGGAGATAAAATAAGTCTGTTCAGAGGGGTACTGGCCCATGTCAGGGGTGAGCAGGTTTTTCAAGTGTTTTCTGCAGAGCTGTCACCTCTCAAGAATTTATTCCATCCTGTTGTTTATTTGACTGTTTGCCCTCTAATGGGGGACACAGATTGCTCAATGCTTTGTAGAGCAGAGACCTTAACGCTGTTTCTCTGTGGGTTGTGGAAGACTTGAGGCCTGAAGCATCTTCTTTATCACCAACCTTTGGCCATAGGCTGTGCAGGGGAAGAGGAAAACCCACAAGATCCTTGTGGCAGACTTATTCCTGCATCCAGCAACAAGGATTTCACCCTTCTGAAAATGGGAACTGACACTGGAGAAGGAGAGCAGGCCAAAAGCAACATTAATGTTGGCCAGTAAGTGTCACACTTGGTTTGAAAGGAAATGAAAGTGATGGAAAGGAAATATTCCAAATAGGAGGAAGGGGAGAGAGAGAATGATGCTCTTTGTTGGTTAAAAGGTAAAGAATAAGGTGTGGAAGATGGATAAAAGGACGACATACCTGTGGATAAAAGTTTTATTGTGGGTTAGCTTTAAGGCTGATGGACACCATTGTGAGATCAAACATATAACTAGTTTTAACTCTAACCCTGGGATTCTTCCTCCTTCCATGTTTTTCTGTGGGATTATACAGACCTTAATCTTGGTGTTAGGTCTTCAAAAAGTACTTCTTCATGCCTGGATAAATCATCTTCGTGCTAGGCAGCAATATGAAATTTACACCTTCCTTTAACTGTGTTTTATCCCCATCTCTCCACCACTGTATTTTTTTTCAATTTTGGGTGATAAATCATTTATCTCACCCCACAATATCATGAGTATTCCATGCACATAGCCTGTAATTTAGTTGTTTCTTTACAATTTTTAAAATAAGTAAAAGACTCTATTTCCTAGGCCAAGGCAGATTTTACAGACTTAACTGTTGTGTAATTTAAAATACTTTAAACATCAAATCTAATGGTCATGGGATACTTCACAGAAGTAGAAGCAGAAATAGAAAATAACAGGTGGCTTGTTTTCAAGAAATTTCAATTTCTCTAGTTGGGTTCCATGAATGTGCATCTGAAAAGAACTTTTCCTCTTTGTAAAGCAGACTGAGGCTGAAGCACATCTGATTCCTTGAAATAGCCATTGTTACCAACCTGTCATGGCACTACCTGCAGCCAGAGCAAAACTAAAATGTTAGAACTTCATGTTACATTCCTCCAGGTTGGGTTTTACCAGAGCACAATAGATATATTTGCCACCTAAACATTGTTTTTTACAGAAACATGGGACAATTTTCTCATTGTTGTATTGAAAAGTATTTATTTTGTGATTAAACCAAGGCCATAGTCATGAGGCTCTGACATATTAAGGCTTAGTATTGAAGGCTGGAGTAATTTTTCCTGTTTTCTTTCAGGACAAATGTCAAACTCAGATCTTTACTGTAATCACACTTGTCTGAATCAGGAATGTGAGTCAGGAGTTTGCCATCTTTGTCATGGCATTATCTACCATGCATCTGGAGATGTGACAGCTCAGGGAGATTGAATGTTTAAAGGGATGTAATTGGAAATAATAGGGAAATTTGGAAAAGGAGATGGGAAATCTTGTTTTTTCTGATACATTGCTACCCTGGAATCTCTGTAGATTTTTTTTGGTTTCTTTGTTTTTTAAAACATAATAGAAATTCTTTTCCAGTCTAAACTGTGGATGAGACAGAAAAAAACCTGCCCTGTGAAGGTGAACCACTGGCCATAAATGATACTGTCTGACTTAGAAAGTGAGTCTGTGATTATAAGGTTGGGTTTGCTGTGAAGGAGTCAATTCAAGTTGGTTGTGGCTCTTCACTGGGGATGTCACTCTCTAGAGTGACTCTTACATTTGAGAGATTGACCTGAAAATCTTAAATCTGACTCCCTTCTTGCTATGAAGCTGCAACAAGGAGACAAAACTGCTTTTCCCTGCATTCAAACGTGACAGGAGGAACTCATGGTTCAGACAAAATCATGTAAAAAAGTAATTTGGCAAAATGATTAATAATGCATTGCAGAGAATGTGTCTGGTAGCAGAAACCAGCAAGGATTTGGCAGCAGCAGTACAGTTATTTACACTTTTTTACCCATTTGCCTGCCACAATCTGCATCTCCTATGGGGGTGAGAATGAAAGGACTTCAGTGTGTCCCCAGTGTATCTTTGGACCACCTAAGACAATAACAACGTGCTGAGGGTTTTTTGTCAGAGAAGGACAGCTGGTCAATCCATGGTGATCCTCATGCCTTGTTTTTTATGAGAGGTGCTGTTACAGGGCTCAGCTCTAGATAAACACAAGAGAGGAGCTCACAGTCCTACACAGGCAAGGCAAGCAAAGAGTGGAAGAGGAATAGGAGAAATATTGGCTGGATTCAGGCAGGACACAGATACCAGACTGAGACAGGCTCAGAGTCACGTTTCCTGACTTGTCGCAGTCTGTGCTGTCTTCAATGATGTAACACTTCCTGTGGCTCTTTCTGAAAATATTTTCATAAGCTTTGGGTGATGTGCACTCTGCTAAGGAATTGCCTAATACTATGATCCCATGAGGGTTTGTAGTTTTAATGCTTTAAATCACTTCTAGCTGGATTAATTTCCTCAGATTCATATCATACAGAATCAGCTATTATTGGTTTTATCCTCATTACATCTTCTACAACTGCACATTCTTACCTGGCTAAGAAAGTATCAGAGGAGTTTGTTTTATTAGCTTTAGCTAATGGTTGTGTACTGATCCCCAAGTAAGATGATATTACTGCAAAAATGAAGGGTTTTTTGCTGAGCCAGTTCACATGCACCTGCGTTTTCCCAAGAAATCTTAGAAATTTTGGTTGTCCCGCATTGCTCAGGTTTGGTCACGTCATAAGATTTCTAATTTTTGGCTGCTTCTGGTTCCTTATTCCAACCAAAATGAAGATATTGAGGAACTTTTAGTGTGGAGTTCATCCCACCCAGCATTCAAACCCTCAGCTCCTTGTCACAGACTCCCCTTCCAGCCAGTGTAATCAGACGCTTTCAGGGGGTGATTAATTACATCCTAAATACACCTGCTTCTTTGTACTGGGTACAAAAGGAGAGTACATGTAGTTATCAACATTGCAGCTGTCTGCCCCATATCAGATGAATGCTGCCCTTCAAGCTGTGTTTAAACTTATCTATGACATCTGATAAATGATGCATGTCTATGTGTAACCTGGATGTGTGGAATCTCTTCATAGTCAGAGCAAATAAATAGATTTTCAGCGTGGAATCCATCCCACGTGATGGTAAATATCTGAAGTAGCTCAGCTGAACTGTTATTGACTACAGGAGGAAGCCCAGGATAACTGGAATTTAGTTCTGTGGTTCATATATACACCTATAAAGAAACATGAGATTAAATCCAGACCGAAGAAAGACACCTGATGTTTTTCATAGTGCAGAGCATGCCACAACTCTGTCTGAGACCAATGGCCATTGAGCATGTTGGATAAACATGTTATTCATTTGCATGAGTAAAGATTGATGCAGGATTCTGCCTGGGCACCCACACCAGGTAATCTGGGCTTTCAATCATGCTTTTATCTTCTGTTCTTGTTTGCTATGCTATTGGTATTAACGCTAAAATTTAGGAAAAAAGAAAACAAATCTGATAAAATAAAATCCCCATGCCCCTACTCATAAGATTTTTTTCTCAGAGCCTCTACTCATGGAGAAGGTTGTGAAGTCAGTGTGTTACCAAGTAGAAATACATTGGCGTGCATTTTATAATTTTCAGGATTTTTCATCCCAGGGCATTATCAACACAGCCATAAGAAAAATAAAGAATGGGGGAGTGAAGAGTCGGGGGAAGAGTAAACCCCTGACATTAACCAAGGGTCATCACCAGACTGAAACTTCCCTTCATTACATCCAGGTTTGTGCAGAGGAAACTGGGGGTAATTTTACCCTATAATATGGAGATTATCTGGAATTGCAGCTGTGTCTGGGACAAACCTGCTGTACCTTTCTCTCTAGTAGACTAGGCCAGACATACTTAAAGCCAAGGATATGGACATGTCTATCCACTTACCTACTTTGTGATGATCCCATTAGGATCTGGTTTGGGTCTGCTGTGATGAAAAAAATTATTTTTTTTTTTTCAACAGATGTAGGCCAAGATTTGAGTGCAGCTGGGCCAGTTTATAGCTACAGATGAGCACTGTGCAAAGCCTGGAAACAGGCAGAACACATTGGCTTTGGCTGTGCTGAGGGTTACAGAGTTTGCAGGAAACCAAAAATCAGAAGGGGATAGGCCTGCACAACACAAAGCAAAAGTGATTTGCATGAGAGCCTGCAGGCTGAACCTGCCCCTTGGGTGAGTTACCCCACACCCCAGCTCCCCTCAGCTTGGGCATTCCCAGCCCCTGGGGTGGCTGGGGGTGCTGCTGAGGCTTCCTGGGTGTGCCATCAAAATGTTACCCACTTCAAGGTTTCGTTGACTTGGACACAAGAATACAAACAGTTTCTCCAGATGCAAATTATCTTTTTGAGTCTCATTTTGCTCTGTCTGTGTCTCTGTGTCTCCTCACTTTTGCTGCTCTGATCTTTGTAGCACTCCACACCTTGACTCTGGTCTGACACGTGGCCAGAAGCTGTAGAAATGCTCCTGCATTCTCTCAGCATTGCTGGTGCCACCATAAGGCAAAGGCACTGGTATCTGAACTTTCACACAAGAGAACTTTCTTCTTTAGAGAACTCAGGAAAAAAATGCTCCATCCCTGCAAGTGTTCAAGGCCAGGCTGGATGCGGCTTTGAACAACCTGATCTACTGAAAGGTGTCCCTGCCCATGGTGGGGGCTTGAAATGAGATGACCTTTAGAGGTCCCTTCCAGCGCAAACTGTTCTATAATTCTATGAAAGCTGCTGCAGACTGATGCCATTTTACGTTCTTATATTCCACAAGATAACAAATCACAAAACTTCCAACAATGATGAGTCTCACTCAGCATAGTGCTGTTCCTTCTCTTTCTGATTTTTCCCACAGAGCTCTACATGCATAACTTTACAAATATCTTTCATTATTCAGGGTCACTGTAAGCTTTGCTTTTGTTTGCAGCATCTCTGTAGTAAACATTAGCTAAGATCTGCATTTGTCAGATTATCATTGTAATTAAAAGTAATGTTTAATTGTTGTTTCCAGTCACAGCAAATTAAGTGAAGATACAATATGGAAAGGAGAATTTTCTTATGTATGCTACATAAAAATCAGGATGGAATTATGATGACTACAGCTAATGGAATAACTCACCACAAATAATTTATTCAAATGTAGCCTTTCTTCCTGCTGAGGGAATAGCTCTGAGCTGAGTGCCATTTCCTACGCTGTACTTGCTTGGACAAATATCATTATGAACCTTTTTGCCCTCTGGCTTATTCATAAATAACAAAAATTGAGATGTGTTGGTCAAACCAGTCACATGGTGATTTTCATGCCTACTTCATTGAAATATTGCTGCAGTGTCTTCCAGTACAAATATCCAGGTGAATACATTTAAGGTTCTTTCCCTCTCAAAGCTCTTCCATTCAACCCTGAAATTTCCTATCCTTGCCTGTTTAGGCCTCTGAAGTTCACTCATCGGAACGTCCAGATGGAACCTGAACCCAGTTCATTAGGAAAAAATCCTAAGAAATATTAACTTCATTAAAAAATATCCAAAACTCAGCAACTTATATATATGTGGGAGCTGCTACACCCCACACTTGTCATTGAACTAAAGTATGTGATGTCAAGTCAATCACTGGTGCCTGAATTTTGCTCCTTACTTTAGCAAGAAAGGTGAATTCCATTCTTCATTCATTTTGTTGTGATGGGCATCGTCTGATGATGTACACACAGACCAGATGGGCTTTAGCACCGACCTTTGCCAGGGAGGAATTATTGGTGCTGCAGCTACTTAACTGTGACATTTCCAGTGTGATATCATCCATCACCAGTGTGTTACCATGCTCGCTGCAGGCAGCCCTGGTTCCCTGTTGCTGAGGTTGTCTGACACTTCCCATTACCAGGCCCTGTTTTCAGTTGCTCAGAGCTTTGCCAAGCTTTAACCATTTGGATTTAAATTCTTCATGCTGAGTGTGTGCCTCAGGCTGAATTCATTTTAGAAAATGTCAGCCAAAATCAGAAAAAAATATGCATAAAAAAACCCTTTATGTGAACGGCTCTTTTCCCCCCTGTACTTTGCAGGAAGGGCTTGACATCTGGCAAACAGGCTGACCTTTGTGTCAGGGATGAACACGCACTGAAAGTCTCTAGGAAAACTCACAGAAGCCCAAGCTTGCTCCAGTCTCCAGCTTTTGGCCAAGCTGCGAGGTGCAAGGCCCAAGTGAGACTTTGGTGTCACCCACAATGGATGCGCTTTTGCCTGGGATGCTTCTGCTGCTGTGGGGTCCAAGAATGTTCTTCACCATCACCATGGAAGACAAAAGGAAAATCCTAACATCCTGTTAATACCCATATCTGCAGTCATTCTCAGGTCTATATGTACCTCATATTTTCTCTATTTCATCCATCCAGTGTTTAAGAAGTGCTTGGAAAATGCTCTCAAGCACATGCTGGGATTTTTGGAGTTGTCCTATTCAGGGCCAGGAGTTGGAAGTCAGTGATCCTTGTGGGCCCCTCTCAACTCAGGATATTCTGTGATTCTATGACTACAATTCTACAATTGTTCTCTCTTCATCCATGTGGCTAAAGAGAAACATTTTTATTATTTGCAATATTAATCATTTGAGATGACCCACATCTCCCTTCCACCTCTCACTTTATATCTGCATTACTGGATTTTTAACCTGCAGCGGCTGGCACTCCATTCTGCTCCTTGTGATCTTCTAACTCCTAATAGTCAAGGCTGATGTCTAAGTTCACTCCTGGCAGTGCAATTCAGTTTTCAGTCCTGACCATGAAACTCAGTGGAGCAGAATCCACTTATGGGACCCCTGTATTAGTTAGCGTAGCACTGCCTAAAATGGTTAAAGAACCGCTCATATTCATCATCCTGAGGGCACAGGAGGAGAATGGAATAAAGAACAAGAAATCATGGTGATAAACAGCTTGTGTGACCTTCTTATAGATGGCATTTTGGCTGGAGAAAAGGATTTCATCCTTTTGCTGCGTCCAAAATTGTTGTACTCCAGAGGTACCCTTTGATATTCCAGATCATGCATTTCCACGTGAAGTTCAGTATTGAGTTCAACATCTTCATGTAAATCTCTGAGCTGGACAAATTGCAAGTGAAGGAAGTAAAAGACTCCCAGGAATCTGTTGTGAAAGGCTGATGATTACAGCTGAGATTCCTCCTGGATGAGAAAACCATCCCTTGGCTGACGGCGTGGCTGCATCTTGGAACATCAAGCGTGGTCTTTATGTAAATCTGAGTGTTCTTCTGCTTGTTCTGCTGCAAAAGACATTCTCACTGGGACACGGAAGGAAATCCAGTGAGACAAGGTAATAGAGATGGAAGGATGCTAATGGAAAGATTAGGTCTCTGGCCTGTCAGACTTGTCTCTCTTAAGCACATGTTTATGCTTTAAGTTAAATAATACAGCATGTTTATATATATGCTGCATATGTATCTGAATGTATGAATGGTAAGATGCTGTTCTGTACAAGAAAGTCATGGCAGAGACTAGTTCCACATTTACATGTATTAAATTACATTTCATTACATCCATAATACAATGTAAAAGGTTTCTCCCTTTCCCTAGAAAACACAATCTTAACATTCATGTTCTAGTGTACAACAAGCCTGTACACACACAGAATCTTGGAGGGCAGGTTGGTTTGGATGTTACTCGAATTTTCTTACCCTGCAGATGGTTTCTGTGACTCTTAGCTCTGGATGAGAGCTGGATGAACTATGTCCTTTTCATCGGAATGAATGCTTCAACACTGACCTCAAGTCCTGTTGAGGGAATCAGGGTTCCCAGTACTCCAGGTGTCCTTGTCCTTTTGTTCCATAAAAACATTTTTGTATGTTCCTGTCTTTGTACTTAAAAGCCATAAAAAGCCCCAAAATAACCCACTGCCTATTCTACTTCACCAAGTCTTTTTTTCCCCTGTCCTTTGCGGACCTTGAGATTACTTCCAGCAACCTGTAGTGCAACAGAACTGCGCTTGGAGGCAGATCTCTCCATCTTGGAGATGGAGAGTAAGAATTTCTCTCTTCATGGCGTAAGAGTTTATTTACTTATTTGTGTCTGATAATTCTGGGACAGAAACACCTCTGTGTGCTTATTTTCCATGCCAGTCTTTGTAGGGATCTTTGGAGACACTTTATAAACTTTGAATATAACGGAAGGGGAGGGGAAAGAGTTGATTTTGCTTCATCTTCTTCCTCATTGTCCTCCCCATTCTGTTTTTCCCTTCTTGAGGGGAAGAGAAGTGGGAAAGGGAGAGTTCATGCCTTCCACTGAAGCCTTTACCTGAAATGTGCCACATCTGGTGGGTATTTGTGGAAACAAAGCACGTCAGCAGTTTTCAAGATCACAGTCCTGAGAGGAAATAGCTGAGTTTAGATGTCCGGACTTTATTGTCTATTTTGGATTAGATGATAAATACTGACATAAGAAGCCAGCAAGTCGATTTATTGATTTCAATTCTGCTTGCTGCTCTGTTCAGACCTTCATGTGTATTTTTGGATGATCAGGGAGAGTTGGAGACAAAAGACAAATTCCTCCTTTGCTTTTGGCAGAATGGAACTAACTAAAAACCTGCTTGAGAAATATACAGGAAATGTCCAACACAATATGTGGGTTTTTTAGATTTAGGGATCCCTGTGGTGGTTGCTGCCAGCTGGGGGCAAAAATTTTGTCTGTTTTGCTTCTTCCTCCAGCAGCGCAATGCACTTCTCACTCCAGCAATGCCCATCCTTTCTCCTTTGCAGCAAACCTTAAACTAAACTGCGTCAGAATAATGATAGGAACTGAGAGGTAAAGGCACAATTTTCCTTGGTATTTGTATTAGTTGTAAGTGAATTAATCACAGTCAACACAGTCCAGTAGTGTCAGAGGCTTAAAAAAAAAAAGACTACAAACTTCATCAGAAAACAAGTTACATCTAAATAATTACTGCTTTGATGCTCCTGTCATTACTTGTGGTGTTACAGTGAGCAGTATTTTGACTTTCAGAGGTTTCTGGCTGGCTGAGGCACGTGGAGATTCAATGTGAGTGGGATAATCCTATTGGGGATCTATCAATCAGAGTACTGCAAAGCCCAGGAGTTCTAAAACACATCCAAATTGGCCTGCTCAAGGCCCAGCAGTGTTTTTACGAAGGAAGGTGAAGCTGGGGAGTTTAGAAGAGCCCTGTTTGCCTTTGTATTTGACAAGAAAAATAACTGGGATTGTGCTTGGAAGTGATGAAAGAAAGTTCCACAGGGATTGTGGGCTCATTCTTGCTGGAAACAAAGTTTTTTTTTTAGAAAAGTGAGGGATGCAATCAAAGTCAGAGGTTGGGTTTGTTCCGCTAAAATTGGGTTGCAATCCCTGCTCGCTTGAGGAACTTTATTGATGTGAGTAGTCCCATTGAGAGTATGAGTATTTATGTAGCTGAGAGAAGCTAATGAAATGAACTCAAGTGAAAAACGGATTGTTCACATGCCCAAGAATTGTATGACAAGGGCCCTAATCCAACCATTGTGGTTTAGGGATTTGCAAAATTACTTATTTGTGCTATTGAGTCGATGTCAGTTTTGCTAACTCTTCACACATTCCAGGCTCTCTCCTGAAATCTACCTTGTTTGCTCTGAATTTCTCATTCCAGGACAGACATAGCAAGGTACTGACCTAATTCTTCAGGTTGTGCAGCTGTGTACTCACTATTTTAAGAGATAAATGAATAACAGTCTCTCCGTTCTCCAGTGTAAATTGACCAAAGCCTCCTCATGTCAATGAAGCAACATGAAGTTGTGAAAACTGAAAGCCTGGGGCTAAATGTTAGCTGGAGAATGGAAAAGTAGCCACTGCATCATTCTTCTGAAAATTATTGTGACCATACAGCATTTTCAGGTAGAAATGGTGATCTAGTTTAAAAAAAAATAAATAAATAAAATCTGTCGGGGATGAAAGGACTTGGTCGATGTTCACTGGGGTATCACAATACAGATCTTGTGGTGCCCAAGGTCATCACATTGTTCAAACCGATTTTTCTCAGGAGGGATGCTTTCTGCCTTTTCAGCTATTCATTTTTTTTTTAAAATCAGAGTTATATTTTTGAAGGTGTCTGCGCTCTCGTTGGCTGCTGGACAGCTGTATCACAAGGATTTCCCTCTGGTATAAAACACAGAGCTCTTCTGTATCAGTGTGGAATGCAGTAGCAAATCACTGTACAGTGGCCCATAAGGATACCAGCTACCCTTATAAACTTTTTATAACTTAAGAAAATAAACATGTGGTTTCAGGGCTCTGCATAGTCAGTGCTAGCTGACTTGGAGCTTGCTTTACAAAACTAAGAAAGAAAATATTGGTAGAGCTAATAAATTTCCGAGGGAATCAGCAAATAGCATTCTGAAAGGCCTGAAACATTTGATGGTTTATGGATAACTTTGTATTTTATCTCTCAAAACATCATCCAAGTTGAGCACTAAAGTGTAGTGTTCTCCATAATGAGTGCTGTGATCTGGGAGCTCCTGTGGGACGCAAGCCTCACGTCAAGTTATCCATGGAAAGACCTGCTAATCCAGGGGATCTGATGTGCTCTCTGCAAGGCCAGCAGATGTGTCTCTCTCACTTAGGGAGGAAATAGCTAGTTGCAGCAGCAGCAAGAAAGCAACCAGCTCTGTGCAGGTACCTGGTCACTGCTTTTGTTTTAAATAACCTTCTTTCTTTTAAAAAATTGGGGATGATTAGAATTGAAAGGTGTAGGTTGTGATAATGGGTATTTTCCCATCAGGCTGTGTTCATTGTTATTTTCCAGCTCCTCACCTCCCTTTAGATGCTGTGTAAGCCAGCTCCTCCTACAGGAAAAGGGTGCTCAGTGGGGGATCTTTGAAAAGCAGAGAGCAGAAAAGAGGAGTGTAAGAACTGAGGCCCAGGTTCCACACCACCAACTCCCCAGACTCTTAAGGGTAAAACAAGTAGAGAAAAATTAAACGGGTGTCCAGATGAGTGAAGATGTGGGAGGCTCCAGTTCCACCTCCTTTCCATGGGCTGTGGAGTGCCCTTATCACCACAGACACTTGCAGTGCTGGGTGCCAGGTGGGGCAGAACTCGCGTTTGACAAACCTGTTTTGTCTTCTCTGTTCTGAGCTGCAGCCTTTGCACAGGAAAGGATAAACCTTGCTCTGGCTTTTGGAAGCCTTTCCTGGTGATGCCTTCACTCTTTATCTCAGATGAAGGTGACAGTGCGTCCTGCTGCGACCAGCCCTGGGAATTGGTGGTGAACTTCATGCAGAAGGAAGAATTTTGCTTTAGGATGCACAACTGTTCATTGTGCTCGTGAACTGCTGGCTCTTGGTGGAGTCTCCCTGAACTCTTTCCATCAACAGTTGTCATGGTTGGACTGCAGGTCAAGGTGCATTTTGGGATCAGTCACCTGAAAGACATTATTGGTGCAGGTTATGTATTTACTGCTTTCTGAATCTGTGCTCTAGAGCTTCTGAACCTGAATCTGAAACTTCTTTTTTACTTCTCTTTGTGACCCAGTCTTCACAGATGAAGCATCATGACATGTCTTGGACAAATTCTGAAACAAGAAATCTACCTCTTCCTTGCCCATCTGAAAGCCTTAACAGGGATCCTTCTGGCCCCTGAGACAAGAATGGCAAGGAACTGAAAAAATAAAATATTTTTATTTGTTCCATCAGATGAGAAACTGAGGCAGAGAAGGATTAAGTGACTTGCATACAGGCAGACTATGGCAGAGCCTGGAATAAATCACAGATGTCTGATTCCCAGTTTAGTGCCTTAACCACAAAATCACTCCGTCCTCACATCAGAGCATCCTTTGTCACCACAAGCGCAGGGTCACAAGTGGCAGACACAGAAAAGCTGGAGGTCACAGGAGTAAGAACATAAGTTTAGGTAAATTCACTTTCTGATAAGTTTTAAAGATATCAGTGTTTTCACCTGAATGTGAAAGGTTCTGCATTCTCACTGTCAGTCCCTTGGGTCTCAGTATAATTCTTTTGAAAAGCCAAAGCAGGAGGGTAACAAGAAAAATAACATTCATTTAAAAAAGCAATAATAATAGAGCTACAGTACAAGGAGGTGAAATTAAGTTTGGATTTGTAGCCTGCAAATGGCCATGTGAATGCTAAAACATTAACTCTGTTGTTTAGCTCAGATAAAATTGTTTTGGTGCCAGTAGAAAATACCTTTCTTTGGGAAAGTCTTCTGGGCTCCAATTTGGAAATTCCAAAAGACTCATATGTATCCAGTTGTGCACTTGTAAAGAGGTGAGAGACCTGCCAATAAGTGATTTACAGTATGTTTTCCCATGTTTTACATTTTGGTAATTTCATGTTGCAACTCAATACCTAATAATGTAAAATCCAGCTCCTCCAGCTAAGCCAGGAATGAACTCATGGAGCAGTGTCCCATAGGGAAGGGCATATACTACATTACGTGTCCATGTGCCAGCACCGGAGATGCAAAAACAGCTCTGTGGAGATTGTTCCTGTAAGGCCAAGGCCCAGAACTGAAAGGGTTGGCTGAATTCACCTCTTGCTACTGACTGACTGCAATTCCCAAGACTCGACATCAGCACAGAGTCTGCTGAGGTCGGGATGCTGAACCTTGGGCTCAGCTGCGCTTTTAGAGGAAACTACCCGTGAACTGCAATACAAGAAAAACCTGATGGAAATTTGGAGAAATGCACAATTCCTATGTCAGCATGACCTAGAGAGCACAGAGCCACATCTGAACCATGAGGTGGGACATGAACTGACACCTTGGGCCAAATATCCTGGAGATGATGGATCTGCCCAGTGGCTTGTGCATAGCTGTGGACAGGAGATCCTGTTTCAGGCACAATTTTGATTTTAAGTTGCACAAAGTGGCGAAAACATAATTTAAGGACCAGAGAAAATGTGCTGCAGAGGAAGACTTAAAAAGAGCATGGTCTGTTTTGGTGAAAAGTAAGGTTGTGAGGTGGTTTGGTTATGCCAGATGAAGTCTCCTGGTCAGCTACAAAGAGGCATAACAAAGGTGGTAGCAAAAGCTGCCTGAGCTCAAATCCTGACAAGAAACAAGGGCCACATTGTTAACTATAGTGGTGATTAATAATTAGCAACAACTGTGGAAGCAAGTGGGGTATTTTCCATCTCTGGTCTTTTTAATCAGGCTGTGTGTCATCCTGAAAATATGGTTTCCTTGAGCACAAGGCATTGAAGTCACAGCAAGAGGAAGGGAGGGTCATCTTTGAGGATCTGTGTTATATAAATATTTTATTCTGGGCTTGGATTTTGTGGATTTACTCCTCTTTCTGAAGTCTGAGAGACATAAACCAGAAGTTTCTTATCAAAACCTGTATGTGAGGGATGCCATTTCTCCACCTTTCATGCTCTCTGAAATTCTGAGGGTACCCAAAACTCTGCTCTTCTCTTGTCCAACTTGCCTGACTTTATCCAAAATACTGAGGTTACTGAAGTTGATGATGTTTCTCTGACATCAAATATATTGCTATTATGACAGAATCAAAATAAGAACAGCTAGATTTTTGGCAAAACACGGCAAAAGCGGTGGTTTTGGTAAAAAAAATTTGGCTGCTAGGATAAGAACTGCATGAGCAGACTGAGAAGTTTCAGCAAGGAGATAAAACAAGTCAGATACAGGATATTACTCTCAGTCTGCTACAACTTTATTGCAACATCATTTGTTTGACGAATCTAACTTGAATTGAGACAAATTCCTCAAAGAAGAGGAATTTGCACTAGATCCAGAGTTTCCAGCCAGCCTGGGTCAGGCTATAAGGAAAGAAAGAAAATAAAGGAAAAAAGGAAAGAAAGAAAAAAAATTTAATCAGAGCTCCAGGAAAGACCTGGAGCTCTGATTAAATTTATCATTCAAGGAAGGGGCAGAGAAGAAAAATCACTGTTTGTTTTCAATGACTGCTAAATACTTTTCTTTATCTGGGGAAATTTCAAATCAACCTCTGGCCCTTCCAGATCCTGACATGATGCCATGGTTCTGTCATGCTGGAAGCAGCCATCATATGAATGTAAAATTTGGCTGGCTTTGCCAAGCTGTTGAGTGCTGCAGCCCTGCTGTGTGACAGCACTGTGCCAAGGTGCTGCCCTGGCATTCTGGATGACAAGAGCATTAGGAGACAGCACTTGTACATCAGGTTCTATTTATGCTTCTCAGAGGACATTTTAGGCAGGTTGATATGATTTGTCCCTGTTTTTCAGGGGACAAAACCAAATTCCAGTGACTCATCCAAGGCTGTATTGCAAATCAGAGAGAGAGACTGAGACTCACAAGTTCCTATATCCGCTAGTTTTGGGCTTAGCCACGTCACACAGTTTAGTAGGAACTCCTTAAACTACCACCCTGCTGCTTCTGGTTCCTCGCCACAGTGGTCTTGGTGCTCCCCATGCCTGTCACCTTGGGAATTCCCATCCCAATAGAAAACCATCTGACATTGCCAAAGAGCTCAAGCACACGGGACGATGGAGCAGAGGCCATTTTGTGATGCGTTTATCACACAAGGAGGGGCGCTCAGTCTCCAGATCCCTCCCTCTCCAGGTCCCTGATTTGGAGCTACAATGCAGATGAAGCCTCTGCTCTGCTGAAGGCTCTGTCTATGCAGTTAAATAAAATGAGTTGAATGTGCTTTGCATCCTTATGTCCATCCTCTTCCTGCTGAAGCCAGTTCAACATGGTGGCAATGGCAAAATCGTTGCTTCCAATCCCTTGCTCATGGCCACAGACTGTGTTATCATCCTAAACAGTGCAGGTGATCTTAGCAGGTTTTGGAGCTCAATATTTTATTGACAATAAACTGTTTTCTTTGTTGGAACACACCTTGCCTGTTTGACTCTGCAAAATAAGGACTGCAGCACTTCCTCTCTCCCATTTTTCCTGTCTTTTCGACTGCCTTGTCAAGCTCTCTGGAGGGAGGGTCTCCCGGTCATCAGGTTTACGTACAACACTCAGCTGTGGTTTCATCTGCATCCTGTGGCAGGTGCTGTCTGAGGACGTTTCTATCCCAGCAGCAGAACACGAGAAGTTGAATTAAGCAATTCCACCTTGGACTTCAGGAGCTCTCAGTGGAGTTCAGTATCTGGGCAGAGCTTACTCAGCAAGGGAGTTTAAAATTGTTTTTTGGCTAAGAAAGCAAATCCTTCAGTGTCAATCGGAAAATTGTATTTTTGATTTATTTTATTTAGATAAGGGTTAAGACGGCCAATTCAGAGCCCCTTTATGCTGTGATGTGGGTGGAAGTTTGTTCAGCCACTGAGATAGATCAGCTGCACCCTTCCCTTCCCTTTCCCTCACCACTTCACCCCCACAACTTGCCCTCACTGTGTTTTTATGTAACATATGGGCCTAATTCAGGCTGAAGACTAAAAAAGTTTGCACAGCGCTGGTTAAAAATTATGGCTTCTTATAATGAAATCTTTGTCAATGGAAACTTGAAATAGCAGCTTGGCTTGTGACTTATGGGGAGTCTGATGATGGAAATCAGTTAATCATCCTGTTTCCCAAAATCTGAACAGGAGGGCACACTTGAATCAGAACGGGGCTCCAGTTTATGAGCTGCTTGGACAGCTTCAAGACTTTCATTGAAAACCCCAGGAGCATGACTGGGAACAAATATGTTCAGACTGAATGTTTTTCTTAGGGAAGAAGGACAGCAATAGAGATACTCTGTCGAGGAACATTTGGTTTTGTTTGGTGGGGTTTTTGTTGCTCAAGGAGTGAGCTCTTCTCAATCTTGAGCAAAAGGGGTTTAATTTTTAATAAAGGCTCACCGGGTAATTTTATTGAGATCTGCTAATTCTTACCAGAGGATAGTCAGCAGGGAGCTGTGCACTGGCTTTAGCTGCGCTGGGCCAGCTTGGTGAGGCACAAACCAGAAAGAGGGGTAAAAACCACGGGATCTCCTTCAGGAGTGTGTGAGATGGCACGTCTGGGACCTTGGCAAGGCACGGGGCAAATTTATGTGAGGTCCAGGTCCAGGCTGGAGTCCACCATTTCAGTAGCCTGGGGCCACGATTATACTGTTCCACATGCGCTTATTAAAAGAAACCAGACCATAATTAGAGCAGGGCATGTAATGGATTCTCTGGTTCAAAGGGTGAATGAGAGTGTTGGGGGCACAATGGCACTGGGTTGGATAGGACCAAATTTGGAAGGGGGAGGACCCGTCTGGGTCATCTTAGAATGTCACGCTTGACCTGAAATGACGTGTTTTGCCTTTTCTGAAATTGCTTAACTCCCCTTTCTTTTTCTTTATGTATAGGAACATGGAAAAATTGGTTTAAATAATTTAAAAAATTACACCATCCACACACCCGAAAACAGCAAAACAAGAAATCATGTAATAGATACTCCCAAAGCTATTTTATTAGCATCCCATTCATATTTCATACTCTGTCTTGCCACAGGAAGGGATACTCGCCCATATAGTTATGTTGTGAAAGTCCAAACTAATTTGAAGCTTCTATTCTATTTTCCAGAATATCTGAATTTTTTTAGCTGCTGCAGAGGAATTCAGTCCCCCCAGCTTTGCTTTAAATTGGAACAGCTCGCCTCAAGAGCCCCACTTATTTGACAGAAACAAGGCAGGTGACTGGGGCACTCAAGAGAAGGAAGGGACAAGGAACTGGAGGAGCACTGGGGCAAAGGACCCTGAGAAAATCTCACCATTTGGCACAAGGATGAGTTCCTTTGTCATCCTGCTTGCTTCCTGCCACTGGGTTGACTTTAATGAATAATGGGAGATAATAACTTTGGTTTCTGCCTGGAGTGGAAACAACTGACAAAGCGTTTAATGGAAGCTGACAGTTAAGTACCCAGCCACAGCAGTAAAGTGTCAGACAAAGCATATGAAAATAAACAGCCCAAATGAAAGCTATTTCTGAGCAGATTGCTGGCACACTTTCCCAACCCCAGGCAGGTTATCTGAGATGGTAATTGCTGCCAAAAAATTCCTCCTCATCCTTTTTTTTTTTTTTTCCTTTTTAAATACCTTACGAGACTTACCTCTAGGGACCATAGAGCATATTTATGGATACGCATAACTTCAAAATAAGCAAAATCAATACCAGAAAAAGCAGAGCTGTTTTATAGACCTTATACTAAGCTCGTTTGCATGTTTAAAAAAGCTAGTTGCCTCATAGCAGCTCATATATAGTATTTGCTTATATATATATATGTATTTATGTATTTAAGAGGTAGAGACTGGGGTTAGCTGGAGACTTGAAGGAAGCTACAGTGCCTAGTTGTCAGTGCCTTTCTGTAAGAGCCTTGGCCAAAATGATCTGGGGACATGATGAACTGCTCCAAAAGGGTCAGCATGAACTGCGCAGCCAAGGCTCCTATCCAGTATTTCTGCACAAAACACTTGCCATCATGAGCTGTGCTTTTGATGTCTTTTTTGCCCACTGTGCACGTTAGTTCTGCTTGTGTTGCTTTCGCTCTTGCAGAACAGTCAATCAAAGCTGATGCAGGTTATTGAAAGTTGCCTCATGTTTAAAAATAGGTTCATTGGCTTTGTGGCCAGCTGGGACTTCTCTGTTCATCTCCTCTGACCTCCCGCATTTAACACAAACACAGGGTAAGTACTATTATACCAGGGTTAATGTACACAATGTCTTCATTTTAGCTTTCTATCTCATTTGTTAGCTTGTGACTGAGCAGGTGACTGAGAGTCAGCACTCCTGGTACCATTTTTGGCCAAAATGGGCTGTAAAATGGTTATAATAATATTTCCCTATCTGTGATGCTTAACTGATTCCTGCACTGAAAAGGCAACAAGCTTGTGGCGACTTAACAGTTACTGAAAAGGATAATCCTGTTACAGCAAAAATAATAATCTAAATACCATAACCAATCCCCTCCCCAAATCCAGCCTTAAACAAAGATTAAAAAAAAAATACTTGAAATTCTGAAATCTTGGCTGCATTAAACATTTAAAATGCTGGACTAGGCATTTTCCATTTCCAAGCTTGACTCTGACACCATATCCTTGTGCTCCATTGCTGTGATTCATCTGCAGATACCAGGCCTGCATAATTCATCACAGATCTTAACTATAGATAAAGTTACACTAAATGCTTTTAGCCTGCGCAGCCTGAAGCCTTCTCTAAGGTGAGCACAGGAGGTGGTGCTGCTCTGGTGTGGTTTGAAGGCTGGCAGGTACATGGTTTGAGGTGACATCTGCAATGGGAAGACCAAACTGCTGTGGAATATACGAAAAGACAGTGAAGAGGCAAATTGTGGCATCACTGTCTGGAGGGAAGCTACCTGTGTTGGTTGGTGGGCTGAAAGCAAGAGGTGGGACTTGGTTTCCCAGCCATGGATAGGCCATCTCTGTTTTTCCCATTTAATACACAACATAGAACTGCAGTTCTTTGTGTCACTGTAACAGTGTTGGGGGCAAGTGGCTCCAGAGCTCTGGGCACTAGTGGAATACGAACTGTGTTTTTATGTCTATAAACTGATTTTGCAGTGTGATGTTCTCGTGTTTTATTGCATTTACTTTATCATAGGTTGGTCTTTGAAAGCTTCACTTTGAGCTTTTTTTGTGGGGAGTTTCCTAAAGGAGAAGGTCTTAATAAACCCAGCCCTCTCCATGCCTTATCACCCTCAACTCACTCTGTAGGTCTTCTGCATACAAAAGTCTTCTGCAGGAGATAAAGCTGGTGAAAATATAGATCTGAAAGGACAAAAAGGTAATTTAACCTCAGTTTTGGAATATCTGAAGCCCTTGAGTTACATCCAGATCTCCTGCACCGAGCACAATCTATTGTGCTGCAGGAAGACATCCTCTTCTGCTTTGAAGAGGTGGAGAATCCACCACTTCCCTTTGCTAGTTTGTTCCAGTGGTTAACCACAATCCTGTTAGAAATTTGTACCTCATTTCTAATTAGAATTTCCCTGGCTTTCAGGTCTTATAGTACTTTTTCCTTTTCAACTACAAAGCGTTGTAGTATGTGGTATTTCTTTGCTCAGAGGTATTAATGTGCTACAGTCCCATCATCTCTTTCAGTCTCCCTGTCACCAAGCTCATCAGCCTGGGCTCTTGGGGTGGAATTCACTCTGGGTGGATTGGCTCTTTGGTGTCTAATGTTGAAGGCATCTCTGGGTTTGTCTTGGAGTTTCTTCAAAGCTCCAGCCACACACACAGGCTCAGAACTGCCTGTTCTGGCATGTGGCACCACGCCAGGTTTCTGCAGTGGGAACTCTGGAGAAGGTCAGAACAGTTAAAGATGAAATCTGTGCCCACCTTTGGCACTGCAGCTTCAAGGGGCAAAGCACATACCACGAAAATGTAAAACCTGAATGCTGTCCTGAGGGGATGAAACCTCATCTCTGTGTCAAGGAGAGGCATTGGGCTGTGGAGGCGTTGAAGAATAAATGTTCCTCTTTTGAATGAGTAACAAGAGGAGCATGGTCTGGCAGTGAGCAAGCAAAGCAGACTATGCTAAGCACATGCTGACACTTCCCCAGGTTGCTCTTCCAAAACCAAACAATTTATGGCTCAAGAAATTACTGTCTTTTTCTTTTTAGTAATGCAGATGGGATTCCTCTTCCATGAATTTGTCCAGTCTCTCCTTGATGTGAATTTTCAGCATCCACAGCATCCTCTTGGCAAGTCCTACAGCTTGTGTCCCCTCTGAAAAAAAATAAAAAATAAATCTTTCTTTAGGACTTGCCAACTTCTAACTTTGATATTACATCATTTTTACATCAGAATAGATAGGGAACAATTAATCTTACTCATTTTCTCCACATTGTTCATTTTATACAGCTGTAGAAGTCTCTCCCCTTTTGCTTTTCTTCACGGACAAGTTTGTCTGTTCTGGAGCACTGTGTCATCAGCATATGTGAACACCTCACTATTAATTTCAAGATCATTACAAATCTGTTGCCATCTCGTGTCCATGGCACTCACTGGTTACCCTCCTCCCAGTGAAAATTCCTGCAATTTCTTTGTATCCATTATCCACTCCTCCTACCATTATCCACACAAGGATCTTCAGCTGATTATTTTCCTAAAAGCCTTGGGCTGAGGAGTGCCTCAGGTTCTCACCTCTCTGCTGTTGCTTGCCCAGAGCAGAACAGAGCCAGTGGGGCTTACATTTTCCCTGGAGGTCTATGCTGAAAGGGGAAAAAAACTTGGCACTTCAGCAAAACCAAGTGCTTTAATTCCTGATGTCACTGGTAGACCAAGGCAAAAAAAGCACTCAACACAGGGTGACTTTTGCAGGGCCTCAGTGGTGACATGCAGCTCTCTCCATCCCAACCACAAGTGAAGTTGAGGCCATGATGACATTCACCATCACTCCCTGCCCAGGAGTGGAACACCTGCAGCTCCTGCAGGCAGTGTCTTAATGAAGCCTTTACCTGGGACAGGAGACAACCCTCATTTGCAAATATGGTCTGCATTCTTTATTCCTGAACCTTTGCATTCCCATTCAGCTCATTTTGAACATTTTCCCTGAAACTGACCTGATTTATTAAGTGGGTTTTTGGTCATATTCCTCTTTTCTCTTAGTTTACCCTCCACTGATCCTTGAACACATTTTCTCAACAATGATGCAAAATGTATTTCCAGAGCTCACAAACAGAAATGCTGAATGCACCAAACCTTGGAGCCCTCCCTTAGGCCCTCAGTGGGTCCCCCCACAGAGTGAGGAGTGCCCATGAATGACTGCTTTCACCCAGTCCCAAATTCACTCTTTACACTCCACTGCTATTGCACTTTGCTAATCTTAAATCAGGATTTAAATCCTGTGCCCTCAGGAACACACACATTCTAGCTCTGCTTTGGCATTAATTTCTTTCTGCCTAATCCCAATTCTCCTGTCTGCTTCTATTGCCTTAAAGTCTTGCAGTTCTTACCCAAAGTCAATATTCTCCTATCCCTCCCCACAGTGGTGACATACACATTGATGAAGGTGGATCTTATTTACACTCACATCCCTTTATAACGTGTGAGATTTGACATTGATGCCTGCAGGAAGGGTAGTTCACAGCGCTGAAAAAGCAAAAAAAAAAGCCGTAGTGTAAATGCACATCAGGTCTTAGAGCTTTTTTGCTTCAGGTTTTATTACAGTCAAGTGAGTCAGAGACGTGGGAACTACTAACTTTTTTCACTGGGGAACATTGTTAGTGACCTGCACAAGAAGCCAGAAAACTGTTATTACTTGAAATGTAAAATTAAAGAAAAAAAAAAATTGTTCTCTTTCTCATTTCCCTGAACTGGACCACACGCTTCCCTGGAGGAAAATCAGTGTTGGAAAAAGGTTGACTGCAAAATTTTCTGTTAACTTGAATATTTCTCTCGTGCTCTGAGCTGCGGGATGCAGGCACAGACCTGTCCCATCTGCTCTGGAGTGATCTTTGCCAGCTGCAAGGAGGAACCTGCTGGAGATGATGGAGGCCCAGCACATGTCCCTCCCTGCTGTAGGATTGCATGGGTGGGACAGGATGAATCAGAGTAGAAACTGTGCCCAGGATCAGCCTGGCACTGCCAGAGGGGTCACACTGACTGGGACCCTGTGGTGGCACCAGTTCCACTGGTGGGGTGTGAACACAGCTCTGACAGCTGCTCCTGAACTTCAGGAGCTCTGCTGGATGTTGGGCACGTCATGGCCTGATGAATCCTGTCATTCCCAGACTCATGCCAGATTTCTTCATCAAGAGCAGAGTGCCAAGGACGATCTCACAAGTGTTAATTCTGGTCCTGGCATTCATCCCTGAAGAGATTAAAGCATCCCTGAGAGAGTATCCCTTTCATTTTTGCTCAATCCTTATTGCATACAGAGCTTTGATATATTCCCCCTCTCCTACTCTCTGTCTCTTTCGCCATATGTTAAAGATTTTTGGGAATGTACCTTTTTCGCAGCATCTTTCTCTTCTAGATTTTAACACAGTCCTGATGCATTTACCATAAATCTCTGGAAATGCAGCAAATCCAGCACAAAACTTGTTGGAAACAGGAACTCATTGGAAGCAAGTTTTACATATGTGTGCAGACTTCCTTGTCTAGGAGCAAGAGCTGCATGATTAACTGAATTAAGAGAAAATTTCTGCATACTCAGTGTCAGCAAAATTCTTGATTGAAGATATTTTTAAACGAACAAGCTCTCAGTGTCTACTGTATTGGGTGTAAAGGAGAATCAAGGCAAGGAGCAGAATGGAAGAAATGTGCTAATTTGAAAAATCTGGAGGTTTTTATCTATGGGGAGAAAAGATTTCTATGAAGGTGATAAAAAAAATAGTGTACCATTTTGTGAACATTTTTGTTTGTATGAAAGTCTTTATCTGCTTTGCACTAGTTCCATCACCTAACAAATTATTTTCAGCAACTTTGCCCAATTTGCAGTTTTCTTTTTAAATCTCACATTTCCCCTTTACAAATCTCTACCCTCTGCCTCTGAAATCCACAATATTTTGTTACTTTTTCTGTTGTGTCCTGTGAAGTGACTGGTGCACGTTGTGGTCACAGCAGCAGGGAAATCCTAACACAAGGAAAGTGGCGTGGCACAGGAATGTGTCCTGCAAAGGCTGATGGTAGCAAGGAGTGTGGGGGAGGAAGACGTTAGAGTTAACATCCTAATAACTCCTGTTTTGTCTGGTTTTGGTCCAGAACAGTGCCCAGGGAGCCACATTGTCCTGTTCGTCCAGAGCACAAGAGAGACAGATCTGGGCAGCGAGACAGAGCATTTGCTTCAGTTCTTTCTATGAACAATTTCCAGTTCTTTGCACTCTTCCAAGGAAGTCTGCCTAGAAGGCATGCTTAGTCAGGACAGACAGGAATACACACAGATTTCTGCTATGAGATAATGAAGTTTTCTGTTTTGTTCTCTGTTCTCTTTCTAATAATCCATTGTGCTTTATCAGCCTCTGATGATTGTTGAGCACTGGGTTAATGTTTTCAGAGTATTAGCCACAAACCCCATTTTCCCTGTGAACAGTCATAGCTAATTAAGAATATTGTGACATACATATAATTAGGGTTATTTTTATCCCATAGTCATTACTTTTCATCTGTCAACACTGAATTTCTTTCAGAGCCATGATATCTCATCAACAATGAGTATCACTCAGTGTCATGAGATCCTAATGAGATACTATAATCTCCAACCTCTGTTATTTCATGAGTCATTGTTTCCCAGATTTTATGAATATGTTGAACAACACTCATCTGTGTGGAACTTCATGTGACCTCTCTCTATTACATAAACTGACTCTTAGCTCTGTTTTTACTCAGTTATTGAGATCTCAGTTTCTTTTTTAAGCCTTTTGTAATATAAGTACACTGAATTAACTAACCTTAATATCACAGTGTTTCCTTCAAAATGCTCAGCAAGACACATGTAATATGACTTCCTTGTGAATGTCCAGGCTCAGCCTTATGGCTGGGAAATTATAAGAAGAACAAAATTATGAGAAAGTAGTCCTGCATTTCGCAACATACGCCTCTTACTCATGGCTTTGGGGTCAGTACAAGCACCTCCTTACTTAGTAGACTTGGGCATCACAGCTTAAACCTGTTAAAATGTGAGATGTGCCAGTGCGAAGTTAAAAACTGAAAACAGTCTATTAAAAAATAGAAAAGTAGAAAATTCCTTTAAAATTAAGACTTGTAATAAAAATAGGCAGTACTTCAATACACTGGCATGATTGTTCAGAAGAGATAAAGCACACATAAAACAAAAGGTTGGTCTTGGGTTTTATTTCAGAAAGTGGATGTCAGGCTGTATCCTGGCTGGATTCTACTGTTAAAAAGCAGCCTCCTATTAGCATAGCACTAAGAATGATTGCACAGCCAAAGGTGAGGCACAGAGCAGCGGTGCGTAAATTATTTCTTTTAATATGTCACTGGAATTCCTAAAGGAAAACAGCTCCTTTTTAAAAATAATTTTATTTAATTCTGTTTCTCATTTATTTCTAGAAGCTCTGGTTATGCAACAGAGCGGTGCAGAGTGGAGAGGGACTCTCTAACGCTCTCAGCCCAGACTAATCCAAGTGCTGAGCTCTTCCTCTTTCCAGAAACACTAGAGAAGTTTCTATTCTCTTTTGTGCAGTCAGTGAATTCTCCGTGGGGATCTCCATCTATCTGGCAGGTCACATTACAGCTCTGCTCTGTAACTGATCTGCCCATTGGTTTCTACAGAAGAAGTGTTGTTGATGAATGACTGCACATGGCGCTGAGAATTATGTTGCAGAGTTGTTACCTTTCAGCTAGGGAGCTTTCCTGGGAACTTTCCATGATGTGCTGGACAGCTAAAGAGCTTTGGACAATCTGTAGGATACAGCTGCCATAACTCATTGTGACCAATGAACAGAGAGAGCAAAATGGAAAGAGAAGTTGAGGATCAAAGATGCCGGCAGGACACGCATATCTGTGAGTGGTGATGAATTTTCCTGCATTAGGGAAAGCTGGCTGACTTCAAAAGATGCTAAACCTGCTGGCAAGGCACAGCAATAACCCCCCCAAGTCAGCGTGCTATGACAACTGCAGTTTCCCTCAACGTGAGACAGCACTGAGTGCGCTGCCAAATGTCAGCTAAACAGATTTATTTTCTCTGAGACCACTTCTTCTTGCCCTTGAAGCTTTCCCTGTGCTTTCCTCTGACGTGCAGTTATAAGCAGAGTTGGTAGCATTGCTCTAGAGTGAGTCCACATTACAGCTGGGCAGAAAATTATTGTACTGTTCTGTTACAATATGTGACATTCTTCAGTACAGCACCCTCACAAAGATACAAACACCCAGGATTTTAATAAAAACCCCATAAACCTTGAGAAAATAAACCTCATGTTTTCACAGAATCATGGAATGGTTTCACTTGAAAAGGACCTTAAAGATCATCTCATTCCACCCCCTGACGTGGGCAGGGACATCTTCCACTATTCCAGGTTGCTCCAAGCCCCGTCCAACATGGCCTGGAACACTTCCAGGGATGGGGCAGCCACAGCTTCTCTGGCCAAAAATTTATAAGGTTGATTTGCACTAAATTAAATATTTTATGTCACTAATTATAAATCTTATTTTATTTTATTTTATTTTATTTTTAGTAATTTTCGATCATTTTTAATCTTTATTTAGTCTCATTTTCTCAAAACAACACCCTTAATTTTTCTTTAATGTCACAATACAACTCTTAAGTGATTTCTTTTTTCAACATATGTTGAGTCAGGAGATTAACAGAAACCAATGTTTTCCCATAGTGTTTTGGTAACTAGGAATTGTGTTTTTGCTAAGAAAAATGATTTAAAAATTTCCAACCGACTCTAGTATTTATGAAAAATGATTCATAGTGATGTCCTGTGAAAAAGCAAAGACAACATCAACAGCAGTTAAACACTGCAGATAAGGTCTGGATGATGAAATGAAGTTACAGTGTCCAGTACACTCTTTAGTCAATTTATTCATGCAAAGCTTCATTAAAAAGAAGAATATTGGAAATGATGATCACTGGCTTTTCAGTAGATTGTAGTAAGATGAGAACACTATCCGTGGAGACATGGCTGGATCCAGTCTTTGGGATACTGCTTGTTTCCTGTCCTCTGGAAATAACATGTGGAGGATGACAAGGAAAGAGCCCTGTTTACCAAAATGGGAAGGGAGGAAGGTTTCCCAATCTGCTGAAATGGCTTAGGAGGAAGGTTAATCCCAGAAGAGTAACAGATCTTGGCTCTGATTCTCAGCTTCCATAAACTGCAATGATTTTGAACTTAGATTCAGACAGTTTCAAGAGCAATTATCCATCCATGCTCTGTAACTCAGTTATGAACTGGTCTTCAAACTCTCCTCGCATTAAAGTCTGAGGTTTTAATTATTTGAATTTCAAACTCCATTTCTGCTGTTGCCGTCTTGCCTTTGCCTCACGCTGCAAGCATCCAAGAAGCCTGAAGGTGCTGGGAAAAGGGGGTTGATCCAGTATCTTTATTTAAGACGGGAAGCATGCAAGCAGATGATCTATTAATGCAACATTTATTAATACCCTTCTCACACACAGGAACCAAAAATCACAAGGCTTGCTTTGAAGCTGGGACTCCCTCACATGAATGGAAACATGAATGGAGTTTCCAGCAAAGTGCAGGTGCCTGCCATATGAGCAGAACAAATCCTGGGACCATGAGGAGCAATTTGATGACTGCTGTGCGCTCCATGCCCAGAGTAGATTCATGTCAAGGTGACATTTCCCTGGCTCAGGTCTCCCCTTGTCACTTACCAAAGAGCTGTAGATTTTTTACTCCTTTTCTTACTTTCTAGTGCATGACAGACGTTGTTCCTAAACACTTTTGCAGGTGATTACTGTGGGGAATTAGTAAGCTTCTTATTCACACCTTTCTGTCCAGCCCCTCTTGACTTGCATAATTCATTAATCCAGAGGAAACGAGGGATCTCACAAAGCCCTGGCCAGCCCCAGGGGGGCTTTTCAATGGTTTAATTTAATGATGGCTGTGGGAAAAGCCTGTGTAGCTGTTAAGCATTTTGAGTCCCTTCCCATACTTTCCCCTGTTAATAGGTGGCTGTGCCACTGAGACATTCCCCGGGAGGATCCTTAACATGACGTATGAGTGTTGTTGCCTGTTGACATGCTGGCTAACAAGGATGAGACATCAGACTTAAAATCCCAGGAGCACCTAAATTTTTGTGGTTTTCAAGTACTATAAATTTTGCGTCTTAGCACAGGTGAGGTTTGAACCCCTACCTGCAAACACTCATGTCCCAGGTGTCCCTTTTTGGTAGTGGGGCCACTGGTAAAGGAAAATACAGATGTGAATGAGGCCCTGAAGCCTTCAGACCTGCCAAGCTCCAGCTGTTTTTCCAACACCTCCCCAAAGTGCATGTGTGGAGTCAAGACATGAATGAAGGAGCAAAGCTTTCTGGCTCAATGACACAGGTCCAGTGATGCTGCTCCAAGGCATGAAATCAAATTTTTGGGCAATGTCTACACTTTGCACATTGCAAAGGAGCATTCCCAGGTGCTTTAATTTGCTTTTGGTCCTCAGACTGGTCCCTTGCACATTTTTGGCCTCGACTCTCTAACATCCGTCCAAACAGTTTCCAGGCACCGTTCGGCAACCGGCACGGCCAGGGACCATTCCCAGTTGGCAACTTGGATACAGCTGCTCTGTTTTGGAAAGTGGGAGAGTCTAATGAATGGATGCAGGCATTTCTGTGCCAGTTGGCCTCAAGGCCAGAGAATGGTCCAGGCCACGTTTAATTTTCTTAAAGAGACACAGCCTCAGGTCTCCTTATCTTTGCTATTAACTTCCTGGGTAGTGAGGGCTTGGCTGTTTACCTAAGAAAACGACTTGGTGAAAATGGAGCAGGCATGAAAGAATGGTTTCAAACACTATTTATTATTAATATGGTTCTTTTTAACCTAACAAGTCATTCACAAACTGATCTTGGCTTTCTTGGACAGAGTTGGTGCTCAGAGACATTCACTGATCATTTACAGCAAGAAACATTCAGCCTCTGGTTTGTTTTCTTTGCTTCCTTGTTGCAGTGGGGACCGGCCAGCTGAGAGATCTGCTTTTGTTTTTCCTGTCCTTGATTTGATGATTGAAGCTTTTCAAACAGAACTACAACACACGGCAAGCATCCACGATGAATTTCTAGATAAATAAACACTTGGGCTGAGGTTATTTTGAAGAACGGCAGCATCAGTGCCTCCAAATGGCAAATAATAGAGTGAACTGAGCCCAGCCATCTTTTTTTCTGGAGTTGGAGAACTGCTATTCCTCCTGTTAACCTGTGCCTCTCTGTTTCATGGCTTTTCTCGGTGCTTCCGAAGCACTGGGAAAGGCACAGGGCTGGCCAAGGGTCAGTCCAGGTCCACACTGAGGGATTTCCTTCCCATTACCACATTGACCAGAAGTGGGGTGAGGGTCACTCCAGCTCTGGCTGCTCGTGGGCTGTGGGCTTGGGGAGGTCAGCCCCTCACAGGGACATCCATGCCAGGTGACTGCTCAGCCTTTCCCAGCTGGGGATGGCTCGGGAGACGTGCCCGAGGCAGGCTTGTGTTGCCTAAGCTTAGCTCTTGGCTCCATTGCTTGCTCATCTGTGGCTTTCCCTTCGCTCACTTGTTTCCTTAGATGAGTTCCTCTGCCTGCTTATTTGTGTTAGGAAAATTATCGTTCTTGTATTTCGGTCTGTGTCGCTTCCTCTGGGCCTGTTTTGTTATTGCACAGAGGGATGTCTCTAATGAAGTGGACGGAAGGAGGAGGACTCGAGGCTTATTTTTATCCTATACATAGGAAGTTGGCCAGAACAGGGGAAAACAGAGCAGAAAGCCCTCAGAGCATTCCCACCCCTCGGGGCTGGAGACAGAAATCTCCACAGACCTTGCTCAAATGTTCCACCGCTGCCCAGGGGAACTTTCTCCGCAGTTTTGCTTGTTTGTTTTTGAAAGGAAAAGCGTGTGTTGCTTCCTGCCACAGGCCTGGGGCTTGCTGCCCTGTCACTGCTGCCATCCAAGCTTCTTTTATTAATGAATTAAACCTCAGACCACCAGACTGACAGAAAAAAAGGAAAAAGGGAATTTGTGAATGTGTGTTGGTAGTGTGACAGCACCTGGGGCCCTGATGGGGCTGACAATGACATCACACTTCTGTAGAGATGAGAGGGCTGGTCTGAGGACCCTCAAACCCAAACCCAACAGACAGGATCAGGGCAGCAACACAGGGCAGAAATGCAGAAAAATGTAGTGGCTTTGCTGGTACCATAAAGAGAAGGCAATGGATTAACCCAGACCTTGTGTTTTTCAGTTTCATAGGACAAGGCGTGATGGCTTTAAGTTGAAGGAGGGTGCTTTTAGGTTAGATATTAGGAAGGAACTCTCTGCTGGAACAGAGAAGCTGTGGCTGCCCCATCTCTGGAAGTGTCCAAGGCCGGGTCGGACAGGACTTCCACCTGGGATAGTGGAAGGTGTCTCTGCCCACGGCAGGGGGGTTGGAACTGGAGGATCTTTAAGGTCCCTTCCAACCCAAACCGTTCCGTGATTTTATGCTTCTATGGTTCTACAATTAGTGTCTCATTAGATCATGCTGTTATCCTAGAAATTTTGGGGAAACTGCGGGGTGTGTTTTAAGGCAAGATGTTCACCTTGCATTCATGTTTTCTTTGTCCCATTTAATCCCCTTTCCAGAAGACTGCGGGCTGTCTTTTTGCATTTTTTTTTTTTCCCAGTGATGATGTCCAAGGAGAGGAGCCACAGAGCAGGCAGTTGGAACTCTCCCACACAACTTCCCTGGCGCAGACCAGCATCACCACGGAGCATCTCCCTCCTCTGCTGCTGCTCCTGTCACGCAGCTGGGCTTCAAAAGAGGATGCTCCTCTCCCACGTGCTTCAAAGGGAAACCAGGAGCCACAGAACAATTACTCCCACTCACAAGGCGAGGGGAAATCCTCTTCTAACAGGGGATCATCCTGTTACAACAAGGATGTCTGGTGATTTATGACATGCTGCTTTAAACTCTCTTTCCCCTCCGAAGGAACACAGGAGACAGCAAAGCTGGAGGGAGATAGGAGAGAGAGCTGACATTGGCAATGCTTGAAATATGGTGTGAGAGCTGGGAAAACCCTTCCTTGCTGTTCTTATTAGCATGGCTTAATTAATAGTTATAATCTTATCAAGCAGAGGTCGCCATGCAGGAGGGATGTGCAGGCTGGAAATCAAAGCTTTAATAAATAGATATTTTAAGAACAAAAAGCACCACTGTAATTTTGTCTGGCTTCCTGTGTAATTGATGCCAGAAACAGACCTTTTCAACTGAAAGGAAAGAAAAAAAGTGGATTTAATAGGAAAGTATTAGTATTGTGATATTTTTAGACAATAATTTTAACAAGAAAAATCTGAGAAGTTTATTTTGCAAAAATCCAACTTATCTGTACTTGATTGACTTTCATTTTCATTTTCTGCTCTAAGTGCTCTGTAAATCCCAAAGACTGCGTGCTCTGTAGGGCTTACGCATCCATTTTCTTAATCTTTTTTTCTGGCATTGACTCCAACTTTAAAAAGAGTATTCTCAACCTGGGGCAAAGAAAATTTTCATTTTTTGACACCAAAATGCTCTTGCAACTTACATTAAATTCTGCAAAAGTTAATATCTGTGCCATCAGTTCTGTTATTGTCTGTGACATTTTTATAGACATCCCTTCTCACTTCATTTGTGTTAGCCTTGGCCTGGGTCTTAGAAGTGGTGGCACCTCTTAATCTCAGGAATATTCTGGTATCTCGAAGTCTGATGTGGCAGGAATAGATGTTCTCCTCACAGAAATCAAGAATAAACAGGAGGTCCTCTGTCTTCCATGGAAGTTGAATGGCAGGACAGCTTGTGTCAGGAGCCAGAAACAGAAAAACAATGATCCTTTTATTCCAGGTTTTAAGTGGAGAAGAGAAATCTCACCTGAGGACCCACAGAGATGCAAAGGACAAAGAAGACACAGACCATGGTGTGAGCAGTGCAGTGTGGGGCAGCCCAGAGGGACAGTCAGAAGCAGGACAGATTATCCAAATTTCGATCATAAACGGAGCAACTGATCCAAATGTGAGCTTGCCCATGTCCAGATTAGATCACTCCACACTCATTCATATTCTAGCATCACAGCCTGTGACAGCTCAAGCTCATCTAAAATAGCTTTTGAATATAGAGAAAATCATGGTTTTAATCCAGACTGAGTCCATCAATCTCAAAGGATTTACTCCAGCATCCCTGAGATTTGAATTTGCACCAGAACATTAAGCACAGGCCATTAACAGGACAGATTTCTCAATGCTAAAGGGAGACAGAGAGTAACTGTGAATTATAAAGCCACATCCTTACTGGCAGCTATAAATTTGGATAAACCTCCTCCCCCAGTGCACTGGATTCTCACATGCTGTCTCATCAGGCTGTTTCCCTCTCACTTGTGAAATATATTACGGTAGCCAAATTACCAGGGGATGAATGACCTCAATAAATTCAGTCATTCTGCTCTAAGAGAAGATACCATGCTGTGGAGAACAGAGTGAGAATGTATTTTTTCTCTCCAGACTCGCAATTGTTCCCATTGTGCGTCAATTTTATTGGCAGGTGACTTTTCTTCTCCCTTGGTTGGCCCCAGTTTGAATTTTTGCATTCTGCTTCCCCTTGCAAATGCCTTTTCCAATCATTATATTTTAGCTCATATCAATGATGTCTGCATGGGGGAAGAGAATAAAGCAGGACAGGCCCTCAGCTGGTTTATATCTGCCTTGCTCAACACATTCCAAAAACCTTTCTGTTTCTCTGCCCAGCTCAGTGCTGTGAACACTGGACAGGATCCTACCTTATATTTTTGTAGACAGACTTGCTAAGCAGTTTGTGCATGGGAGAAATTCCCCCCTAAGTTATTAGAGGAATGGCTGAATTTAAGTGTTTGTGGGATTTTTTTTTGGTGTTTCCTTTTATTTTCTTTTTCATAAAATCATAAAATCATCCAATAGTTTGCATTTGAAGGGACCTCAAAGATGATCCAGTTCAACATCCCTGCCACAGGCAGGGACACCTTTCAAAAATTGTATACAGATTCAAAATCAGTCCATCTTCACCTAAAATCCAGCAAATGCTTTTCATTTTCCTGGTGCCTTGACTCAGTGCTCTAAGCTAAGAGCCTGGGGCAATGGCATCTGAAAGGCTCCCAACAGCAGCAAAAGAAGTTCAAACCTCACTGGGCAAAATGTCCTTAAGCTCCCTGGGGAAAGTCTCAGAATGGCAGCAGAGGCAGAAAACAGACAAGAAAATCCCTACCTCAAGTCCCCAAGCTTGTGGGGTTTTTTACAAAACCTTCTCAATACTGATGTAGCTTCCCTTCCAACTGGGAGCAAACAGAAAGGACTAAAGGTCTGTTTCAGCATCCATCCAGGCAGCTCCAGCCTTTCTGAGGAAACACATGTACAAACTCCATGCTGGCTGAGAACAGAGGAGGTGCAATTTGCATGAAAGAAACAAACCAACAAACTGTTAATGAAAATGAAATTAATTCATTTTATAACCAGCTCCCAGTCAGCCAAAAAATCCCCCAAACCAAACCATTAACCATGGGTAACATCTGTAACAATCATTGGATTTTAGACTCATGGAATGGTTTGTGTTGGAAGGGACCTTAAAGATCTTCCAGCTCCAATCATCACTGCACTGGTTCATGGCCAGGTGAATAACCACCATGCCTGGAACTTGCCTCACCCAGTTGTAACCAAGTAAAACATGAACATCTGATCTGAAACTTGTGGATTCTGCTCCTGAAGCATCTGCAGCAAGATTGACACTTGCTGGGAGATGTTCTCACATCATGACACCTCAAATGGTCCAAATGCCAAAACGACACGATGAAGAACCACAACTACAGCACCTGAAGAGGACCTCATCCCTGTCAATCCCTGTCAATCCCTGTCAATCCCTGTCAATCCGGGTCAATCCCTGTCTATCCCTGTCTATCCCTTTCTGTACCTGTCTGTCCCTGTGTGCAGAGAGGGCTCGGAGCAGGGCCCAGGCTCTGCTCTGTGGGGCCCAGCAATGGCACAGGAGAAACGGGCAGGAACTGATGCCCAGAAGTTCCACTTGAACATGAGGAAGAACTTCTCTCCTACAGGAGTAGTGCAGTGACCGAGCACTGAACAGATTGTCCAGAGTGGCTGTGGAGTCTCCCTCACCAGAGATATTCCAGACCTGTCTGGACACAATCCCATGCCCTGTGCTCTGGGATGACCCTGCTTGAGCAGGGAGTTTCGACCAGAAAAATCACCTTGGTCCCTTCCAGTCTGACCCATTCTGTGATTCTGTAATGATTGAAAGAATATTCTGAGAAGGCGAAAGGCAAATTGGAAATTCAGACACTTGTGTTCTGCCTGTTACAAGGAATGAAAAGATCAGTGATGCAGGATTCCTCTAAGAGTTGTTTCACCTTGAATTGTCACAGTTAAAAGAAAGTAGTATTTTCCCTTTTTCTTCTCTTTTATGGCATCTAAAGGCTGGGAGAAAATGAGATAGAACAATAATAGAAAGTTAAAGCATTGCTTAAAAGCCAAATCTTTTCATAATGCCCTTAAAATCTCAGTGACTACAAACTTTGCAGGAAAGGGTAATATCTACTATTCACTGATTTCATCTGATAAAGTTGTGGGGGGAGAGAAAAAGTGCTTTGGGGCATGAGTCCTTCTTCAGATCTCTGTAGATTATGAAATGTCATTGTTCCCTGATTTACCTCACGAAACATAAACTTTACTAAACATGGTACATTAACGACAAAGTGTGCAAATGTGCCTTTTCAACCCTGAAACAGAGTTGCTTCTGTTCCAGACAGAGCTACCTCTTTGGACCCAAGATGACAAATAAGTCAAGTTTAAACATGTGTAGTTGTTTGTAGGCCCCAAGACACTTCATGGCAAATTCGTTCCAGCTCCTTTTCTCAATGTCCCCATACAAATAAGACCCAAATATCAATGCCAGGAACAAGAGAGGAGACAGTTATGTACAGTCTGAGGATGAAGCCACAGTGACTTCTATATATACATAGACACATGTATATATGTATGTATATATATGTATATAAATTAGGAACCCTGAAACTTAAATCCATACGCAGGCAAGCCTGCAGACAGACAGAAAGCTGAAGGCATTTTGGAAGAAAAAGATATTGCTGCCTGCCAGTGTGAATGCAAACTGCATATAGGGTTAGTATCCAATGCTTTGGAGGTTTGAGATTTTCAGCTGGTTCGTTTTCATCTAAATGGAAGTCAGGTGTTTTTCAAAAGGCCTTTTTTTTTTTTCTCCCCCTCTTTTTAATGCATCAAAGTATTTTTCCAACAGAAAAAGACTGGCTTTCCAACCAGAATGGAAATTTTTAATTCAATCTGAAATTTTGTTTATTTTAAGGAGGAAAAAAAAAAAAGTAAAAACCAACCATGGAAACATTCTTACTAAAAATGCTGGCTTTAGATCAAAACCCCTGTTGAGATTTTTTCAAATTAAATATTTCCCTTTAACACTTTAATTTTTAAAAGAACCTGCTTATTTTTCCGAGAGTGTTTAATTGGGAAGAAAGAAAAGAACTAAATGGAGATAATTAGAATCAACTTGGAAAACCTTGGTGGGGGAAAAAAAAACCAAAAAACCCCTTACGTTAAAATTATGATACCTCCAATTAAAAATAATTGTCATCTTTTGATCAACCAGTAAAACATCTGGCCACATCTGACAGAGGTAGCAGTACTGTGTAGGTGGCTCCAGGGGCTGCATTGCGCTGGGGAAAATTTGCACTGTCAATAAAACCAGCCATGGGTTGTTCCTTTCCTACTTTCCCATATGCTGGGCTCATTAATGGAACATCAAATCTACAAATGTGGACATAAAGTCAGCCTATACATGCCTAACTTCTGATATGAGCATCCGACCACTGCTTGGGGGCTGTGTTTGAAAAGCAGGGCCATGTCCTGAGGGCTGTAAATCCATTCTTTCTTGACAGAAAACAAATCTCAGTGGGATTCTTTCTTTTTTTTTCTTTTTCCACAAAAGAGTCTTGTGTTCTGCACTGCAAGCCCGAGTTGCAACGGGGAGGGGGAAGCTGCAAATCCAGCTCAAGGCTTGAAAGATTTCCACTGTCATTGCTGGAGCTCTGCGGAGTCAGAGCCCCTCGGTGCCAAGAACAAACACATCATCACCACTGCGTAATGCAAACACGATGCTCGTGTAATCTGCTGCGGGACACTGGGAATCTGCCTCCTGGGAGGGGAGGCAGGCAGGGAAAGCCCTGGAAATCTTTTTTGGTGACTAAAACCATGCTTTATTGCAAAATGCGTAAAGGGCCGTCTCTCCTTTCCAGGCTGACTTCCCACCTGCAGCGCGTTGCTGATTTAATAAGGGCTGAAAGGGATTATCAAGTTGTGAAGTTGTTTGCATCCTACTGGGCTGTAATGAATGAAGGGTTTTGTTCAGCTCAGCCTGACTGAACGCTTCTAGGAGTGATCAGAGCTGGGGAAAGGCTGTAAGGCACCGGCGTTTTTGGTACATGGTTAATGTTAGAACATTACATGATGAAATGGTGGGTGCATAAACTCCTTGTTAGTTTTGTAACTTCTTTCCCTATCCCAACACTTGCTTCAGGCTAAGTCCTGGCAATGTTTGTTCAGTCTGCTTTGGTAACTCAGCATTCAGTGGATGAGAAAAACTCAGTATCTTCAGCTCCTGTAATTAATGAGCAACAGGAAATTTCCCTTGCAGGTCTCTGCATTCACCTTCCTCCTGTAACTCTGCCCAGGTTGCCTCACCCTTGGGGAGTTTGTATCAGTTGCAGTTCTGCTCACAAATTAATGACAAGAAAGATGCTCATTCCCTGCCAATTCCCTGCAAGCCACTTGCATTCCCTGCTGAGAAGGACAAAGAGTGCCACAGGCGTGCTGAGGTAAAAGCCTCTTAATACATCTCATTTTCAACCCAGTAAAAGAGCACCTCCACCCAATTAACAGTCACCAAACACTCTTGTCCCTTTGGAGGCAGAGCTGTCTGAGTGACAAGCACTAAAAACTCACTTTTTTCACCTTTCAGATGTTTTTTATGAATCTGACACCTGCACCAGGAGCAGGACTTGGTCCTCTCCTACACATCTGCTCTCCCTCTGGAGGGGTCAGATCTGCTGGGTTAGAATCCTCTCCTCACAGTGCAGCTGGGTTTTGCTTCCTCTCTCTATCCCACTCGACTGTAGTTGTTCCCAGTCCCTCTCATGTTTCCTGTCTACAGTGGACTTTGTGTGGAGATGTTGACCCAAAAGATGAGGCATCCTCTTTGCCATTCTCTGTGACAGAACTCGTGCAGACACAGTGGTACAAACATGAGCTTTACCAGGACAGGAGAAGATGAAGAGCCCCAGATTTCCTCTTCATCTAAGAGAGCCTGGCAAGGGGAAGCTGTCCCAGTGTTTCTGCTCTAACTTGAAATTTCCTTCAGAATGTGTAATCCACCATTCAAGAGTCTAAGCTAATTCAGGATCAGCCAATAACAAAAGTTTGGTATTTTCCTAAACTTTCCCTGTGCTTCAAGAAAATAACAAACATCAGCATCTGCGTCATATCTGTGGTTCTCATCTTTATACCCCCATAACTTTTCTTGTCATATTTTTTCACTGCCCCTTTCCACCACCTCTCCTATTCAGATATTTTTTCATTTCTTTCTCCCACTCCTACCCCTGAGCACTTCCTTCCTGCAGATAATTTTTGGGAAAGGACCTCAGCAAACTTAATCAAGCAAAACATCTTCCCTATCCAATTTTAGTCTCCCAAGTCAGCCAACAGGTCTTTCCATACTACTTCTGCAGTTAATGGAGAACCTCCTCTGAGGGCTGAAGGACCATCCCTAAGCCAAACCTCTTCTCTGAAACCTTCAGAAAACCCTGAATCTGTTCCTTGGGAGGCCAGGAAGCTTTGTTAAAGGGTCTGGCAAACAGATGACCCTGAAAGTGGTATAGCTGTATCTCAAAGACATCACCTTCTCCGATCTCAGGTGCTGCCTAAGGACTCATTTCTCCTGCGATCTTGTAGGAAATGTGTGTAACAGCTACAGGAAGACAAAGAGAAGTCAGGAGTTCATGGTGGTGTTTTTACTTTCTAGTCAACAACAAAAAAGAGGGCTATCCAGGTCAGATTATCTTTATATCATAGGAGCATAAATTACTGCAATTGGAAGACACCTCAACAGATGTCCTCAAAGAAGGATCAGCCATGAGGTGAGACAAGATCACTCAAGGTTTTGTGCCAGAAAAGCTCAGGGGTTTAGATGCTCACTTTGCAGGAAGATGATGAAGAAGAAGGAAGCATATGCAATTTCCACTGCAATTCCTGGCTCTTATTTGTTGGAAATATAGGAAAATAGGCAGTTAGGGTGGGATGGGGTGGCTTTCCTGTAGGTGTGTAGATCACAATGAAGTCTGGGCTTCTGTAGCTGCAAGCATCTGAGATAATTAGATGAAAAAGTCACCATTCAGGGTGTTATTTGACAGTGGTCAGAGTTGATGGATTTTTATCCCATTCCAGGACCGGCTGCTCTGAAAAGCCAGAGGTGACATCAACTAACATGGTCTGAGCTTTCCTTGACATTTATTTGTGTGAAGAGGCCCCATTTTGGAGTGAACTGGTTTCTTAAGCAGCCAGTTCTCCCCTCCCCCAGACTTTGTTCCTGACTCATGTTTACCAGCTGGAGAAAACATGACCAAATAGTGAAAAAAAGAGATCTCCTTTGAGCATTAAACTTCATTGCTGAAAGACTAGAAACTACTGTTTGGCTTGCCAAGGCTTTAATTGTCAACTTATGTAAGAAAGGCTCTTTTTTTAGACCCTGTTTGCATTCACCAGGGGGTTCATAAAACAATTATAAGAATCTAGTGATAATCTTCTTTCAGCCTTTGTACTCCAGGCAGTCCAAAATGTCAATCCAGTTGATGATTGCTCCTATGTGAGGTCACTGAGCCACTGGCTGGCTCTCTGACTTTATAATTATTAATTGTTTTTATTAGTTACTGCTACTGTATGGCGTGTGGGTCGCTCACCCTGTCCTCAGCCTTTAATACCTTCATTGTCCTGTCCTGATCAAAGCTGGTCCTTTCTGTTTCCCTTTCATGTGATCTTCAAAGTCATCTTTGGATGACTTTGGACAGACTGAAAAACAAAAATCTCAAAGGCAATTTTAGGCTGAAACAAAAATTGACAGCCCCGAGTTTTTGATAGCTGGAATATAAATATCTTATGGTGTTAGACTGTCATCTTGTGAACAATCTAAGACAGGCGTGAGACAACCACATACGCTGGCTGGAAGGAAATCAATGGACTCTCCCCATCACACTGAGGGGCTCAAAGGCAGTGAATGACAGACCCTGCTACTTCAGGTTGGCTTGAAATCATTAGACTCACTGGATATTAAATTATACACTTTAGTGCTAACTGATTGTTGAAAACCCTGCCTTGTGTGTGAATGAAAAATAAGACTTCACAACTGTTTTATATTCTTTTTTGTCAGCCTTCATACGGCTTGAATGCAAATTGTATTTCATGCAATACCCCTGTCACTTTAGAGGCAAAGTCTCTGGGCATCATACCTTTACATAAAATACTAGTTCAGACCTGGATCTGGAAGGTTACAGATCTTACAGGACAGTGCAATATTTCATCTTTTGGTTTTGATAGCTGCACCAGCAGGAGAAAAAGAGACATCTTCATAATGCTGTATTATTTACTAAAGAGCTAAAACACGTTAAAGTCTTGAAGGCCAGGTCAATCTAGAAATCCTGAGGTCTCAACTGAAGCATGTGCTTAAATATTTTATTAACGAGGTGGTCTGCCTGGCCTTCAGGTTGATGTTGGTATGAAATTCATGTCACAGAGACAAAGCAGACAGAATTCTTCCTCACAACCTTATACATCTGAATTGTAGGCAGCATTGTTTCAAAATGGGTTGAGATTGAATTTCTACACCACTCTTCTTTAAATCCAGTGTCATAACAAGTTTAGAATAGAGGGATTCCAATAAAAGACATGAAATAACAGGAAAAGTCAGATAACATTTTATTTTTATCCTGTGGATTGTCCTTTCAATGTAAGTCTGGATAAAGATGAGTATCACGTGGGATTTGCAATTATGTCATAATTAATAAAATAACCTTAATTAAAAATATGTGTCAGATTCAAATATTTCTAGAGGACAAAGTCTGGAATTTATGGCTTTTGTCTGAAGACAAAATTAGCCTGGAAAATAAAAAATTATTTTCATATAAAGAAACAGGCAGAACATTGAATCACTCATTGCTTCCAAGAGCAAATTTTTTTTTCTGCTGTGGGAGAGGAGTAGTTTATACTTTCTATGTAGTGGTGAGAGAATAGAGCTTAATACAGTGGTAATAAGATAAGCTGCTAAAAGCTTTTCCATAGGAACCATCAACTTGGAATGGGGTTTTCACCACTGCCAGTGAAAATGGGCCCATGTTTGAAGGGTATCTTTGCCAGAGGCCTGCGTACATTATAAGTTGAACAGAACTAACATTTTGGCTTCTAATTTTTCTCTCAGGCTTAATGCTGGTCAATTTATGAAGTGTCTCTGCAGCAACAACAAAAAATCCAAAAACCATAAACACAATTTTGTCATATTTTCATATAAGGCACAACAAAGCACCAGGAGGGAGATGGCAGAGGGATGTAGAAGGACACTCTAAAAGTCGTGCAGAACTTCTACATAAGAGCACAGGGCACTGAACTCTTTTCTACACTTCAGATTTCCCCCTTATGTGCCTAAACTCCAGTTGAGTTCAGCGAGAGTTGAGCCATTTAAATCCCTCTATGAACTGGACACCAAGTTATCACCTTATAGCTTACATGATTAGGTATTTCAGTGTTCCTGAAAAGGGTTCCAAATTGGCCCTTTTTTTTTTTTTTTTTTTTTTTTTTTTTTTTTTTTTTTTTTTTTTTCTTTTTTTTTCTCTTTTCCCTGATCTCACTGGAGGTCCAGGAATGACTGAGCCTAGAGACAGGAGCAATTGGCAGCTGTAACTTGGAGACTGGGATTTCACAAGGTTGGAACAGAGGCACTGTGGAGCATCATCTTCTGGTTAGGATTTGGCAGATGCAAGGACTGTGGGAAGAGGTGTTCTCAATAACTGAGCAGAATTGCTAGCATAGCCTTTACACATTGCAGCTCAAGGATCAATTTGGCTTTGGCCTTTGCCAAAGCTCCTTCTTAACAACTGACTTGAAAACTGCAGAGATGAACTGTCTTTTTTCCTCCCTATGGGGCAACCACATTTTGACATTGCGGTTCCTAAATGACCGGCAAATAATTTCATATGCTGGAAATGAAGAAAGGGAAGGGAAGGAAATAAAAGATGCAATCTTTTCTTTTCCTCCCCCCAAGTTAATGAATTTTTTATAAATGTGTAAGCATGTCACTATTCCAAGCCACATCAAATCACTCTTAAAATCTGTATTTTAAAAACAGGAATGTGTATAATAAGAATGGCTTAAGGAGTAAAATGCAAAAAGATGTTGATGATGCTGGATTACCAGCCAGCTGGAGAATTAAAAAAGATGAAGAGAAGAACAAAAAAGCCTGTGTTTCACTAGCCAAGTCAACAACCGTGTTTTTTCAATCGCCCCTCATTATGGAAAAGTGTACTCAGGTTGTCCTGGAATCAGAGTTCACTGTTTTTAAGGAGTCACATCAGGAAAGAAAAGCTTGATGCAGCGCAGAGTGTATGACAGGGAACATCTGGACACCAAACTACTGGAGCTGCCATGTTTGCAGAGGAATGGCTCTGAGGATGAAATGGAATGAACTGTAACAAATATGGGATTTTGCTGGCAGCTTTATTTTATTTAAATGCATCCCTGGCTTTTGAGCTATTTCTTTGTTTTGGATAATATTTAAACATGTCAAAAATCCTCTCTCCTTCCTGCCCTTCATTACACATGACAGGGAGTGGATTGCTCTGGCCATCTGTAGAGTGGGAATGAATGGAGCTACATCTGGATGGGCTGGGGATCACATGAACGCTCACAGCAAGCCCCAAGCAGTTAACTTGAAACCTGTCTTTCCTGAGTGAGCAGAGACAGTATCACAGCTTTTGCCAGGATTGTGTGAACTAGAGTTGGAGCCTTGCAGCTAAACATGTCCAGAGCCTGTTTGGGGGCCCTCGTTAAAGTCAAGCACCTCTGCCAATCCTGTGTGTGTCTAGGAGTTGTGTTTGATAACAATATTTGGCATTTATTGTGTGACATCTTGTGCTTATGAAGCCATTCCTGAGGCTTCCCTGCAGCTCTGCTGTGGACAGCTTCCAGGGAGAACACAAAAGCACACGTGGCAAAGTTTAGAAGAGGGAAGAGCTAATAAAGGAGTGGACAACCTGTAGGTCCAGACACACACACACAGAGCTTGTGCCACAGCTATGCCATGCTGTCAAGCCCTGAAACTCAGCCTGGGAAGAAGCAAGGCAAAGGCTGGGATCCTGAAGCTGCTGCCATTGACCCTGCTGAGGACTGAGCCATGTCCTGTCCTCAGAGGCAGGTGGCAGGATAGCTTCTGCACCTTGGGGACGTGATTTAGTGGTGAACATGGTGGTGCTGGGTTAACGGTTGGGCTTAATGATCCTAGAGGTCTTTTCCAACCATAATGGGTCTGTATTTCTGTGATTCAGTGGTGACTGGGAAGCCACCCCCATCCCCTGCCTGTGAACTGCTGCTGGAGGTCTCTCCCACTTGGCTCTCTGGTTCAGGTATGTGTCCCATGGCTGTCAGCCACATCTCCTCTCCTCTCCTCTCCTCTCCTCTCCTCT
>VZRN01001085.1:266342-302910 GCA_013397935.1 Dasyornis broadbenti | reverse complement strand
TCTCCCCTCCCCTCTTCCCCTCCCCTCCCCACCCACTCTGCAAGAGCTGACTGGATGAGACCCTGACTTGTTGGCCTGAACTGACCTGACTTGTGGGCAGACAAATTGTCCCTCTCTCCATGCCTGAACACGCAGACCTTGACCCATCAGATGGGTCTGTTTAGACCAATTGGTGATAAATTCTGGTTTTCATGTGGATTTTTCTTCTTCTGCAGTGAGCCCCAGGCTGGCTCGGCTTGCAGCATTTTAGGGATAATTTCACCCTGTGTCGAGTGGGCAGCAGTGGCCCTCATTGCAGCAGGGGTGGCTGAGGATAGGGCTGGAAAGCTCTCACTCGTGCCCTGACTCACAGTGTATGTACCCTTTATCTTGTTCTGAGCTGATTGTCACCAAGGGAGAGGAAACCCATTGCTCAACGTAGGTCAGCTTGACTTCCAAACAGCACCAAGATGGTGAGAGGAGCGCGTGGGGATCATGGCCAATGTTCTGGTGACCACAGGGTGCCCCCTCAGGCAGCAAGCCCCTGATCGACAGTGGGATGGATTGAGTCACCCAGCACCGACTCTGCTGTGCGGAAAGGTCAGCACCTCCAACAGGGTTTTGTTCACTGCTAAAACTGCCCAGAGCCGAGTCATGGCTGTGCTGGATGTGCCTGGAGTTCTGATCATCCCATCCCAGAAATTCCTGCTTTTGGGGGCCTTCCCAGGGGCTTATCCACCATGGCTGGGCAGGCTAACTTATCTGCCACAGCCCTCTGGCTCTTCACTGCTCTTATCTGCACCTTGTCTAGCATCCACAGGTATTCCTGAATCAGGAAAATTTCTGAATGCAAAGACTACACTGAAAGGGTTTCATGAAAGAAAAAGAAAAAGAAAAAAAAAAAAAAAAAAAAATCTGAGCTCTCCTTTTGCAGAGACCAAGCTGTTGTCAGCTTCAAGAAAATGTTTTCTCTTTGTGTTTGGACAGTGTAGCAGATTTATTTCCCTCCCCCTTCTTGGATGAAGGTTGCAGGGATTTCCACAAAATACATTTGGAGGAGCCAAGGCTTCAACTCCAGCAGTTTTCAGTCAGAGCGTTGGAATGATCAATAAATCGGCACCGACTGATCTCAGAGTCTGAGGATGTCTATGAGGCACAAGCAGCTCTTTGAGGTAAGCTGGAGCAAGTGAGTAAATCCAGTAGCTCTGGAGCCAAACCCTAAAGTGGATGCAAAATCTTATGGGGAGCCAGTGATTTTCAGTACAAGGGTGATGTAATGATTGAGTACAGTTCAAGCAAGTAATCTACTCATCTGTTCACAATTTTGAGTTACGGCTGATGCAGTCGCTGCCTGCGAGCCAGCAAAAAGAGAGTGAGAATTACATTTACTGAGTCAGGCCAAAGGCAGGGATGGCATCTGAGTGGGGATGGGGTGGGAGCGGGGGGTGCACAATTCCAAATGCATCTTGGAGTCTAGCCTGAGCCTGAAATTTTGGAGGTAGTTGGGATCTGAACAAATGATGGTGGATGGACAGTGGACAGAGGGGTCTGCATCACCCATGTCTGATCGCTGCTGCAAAGGAGAGGACAGGCACCAATCCCGAGCACAAGTACCAAATCTGAATCCATACCACCCAAGACAACGACTTTGAACACATGCTCATCTGCGGTGTTTGAATTCCACTTAAGAAAATTTAGAGCCATCCAGGGCCTGACCTTCAGCAAACCACAAAGGCAACCCATAAACCACATGGCTGGAATCGGCTCGAGAGGACAAGTAAATCCAACATATTAGCACAGGCTCTCAATGCAGCTGGTAACCAGGGATGTTACAAACGCGAGACACACCAGTAACATCTCTGTGAGATCTGAGAGTGTGAAGCTGGATTCGGTCAGGGCTCCTCTGAGATCATCACCCAAAAAGGGGAATAACGCAGCACGACATTTAATAATAGTAAGTGGCTGACTTCACCGCCAGGCGGAAGCAAAATATTTATAAGTGTCAGAAACCGTAAAAACATGACATGATTCATCCCAAAGCAAACAGTTGTTCATGTGAATCTAAGAGCGGAGGATACATGGAAAGTCCCAAGATGAGACCATCTCCAGACTGATGTGTTTTGGGCAAAAATCACATATTGCGAGCTAAGCGATGTAGGGCCTGGCCAGCTGAAGACCTATTAGGACTGGAATACTGAAGGATGTGCTAGTAATTGCTAAACTGAATTCCCCCACTCAAAATCAATGCCAGAGCAGGTGTTTCTGACAAGATGAATGCCATCCCCATACAGTGTACAAGTGAGGAATTTTCCACTAATTATGGAAGATCTTCGGGCATTGAACAAAACTGCAACAAATAATCCACTGCACTAGTCATTTCTACCAAACCTTCTCCACTGAAAGTTATATTTTTCCCTCTCTGAGCTCTAAACAGACTGCAAAGAATAAGAAGATAAACACATCTCTTGAAATTCCTGCACAGAAACACTATGCTTCAAAATATGTCGACTGTTTGCCAAACAGAGTCATGCACAACTCAGCCCTGAGGTGGTTTCCTTTCTTCCGTGGGAGAAATGACACATCACACCTTCTGTATGCATGTCTGGTGACCTCTTATTCATGCCAGGGAGGAAGTGATTGCTCAAAGCTGCGATGTGTTTCTAACGATCTTTAGCATTTGCTGTGGCTACTTTATCTGGCTCATCAGGAACTTAGGTGTGTCTTCATCTCAGAGTGGTTCAGGGAAATCATTATTTTAAATATTGTGATTTTATAGTTGTATCTGTATATTTTAAGGGTGTTTGAGTCAATGTGTGTAAGACCAGCTGTGGCATTTACCCCCATAACAGAGTTCAATAGAAATAATATTCCTGAAAAGCATCCTTCTTGTATTGTAAATGGTATTCCTATCTGCCATGGGGTTTTTTTGTATTTCTGAAACCCTTCTAGGAACAATAATTATCATCTGTCTTTCGAATTATTTGCATTAAGACTAGACACTCACTAGTACATGCCCCGGTTGCTCCTGGTTTCTGAAGGGTTTATATCTCACTTTGGTTGACTTTTAAACTCAATGGCATTGAGGGCACATGTAAAGTAAGCATTAGGCATCAGAGAATCCACACTACAATAAAACAGTGATGTGAGATGCAGGATTTCTGATGTCTTCCAAATCAGGAATGCTGGCTGAAGCCTCTGCACATTTGGCATTTCTGTATCTACCATGCTGTACATGGAGTCTCTGCTATCTAATAAAAACTGGGCTCACCATGAACTCTTTTCTTCTTTGGAAGGACTAAGAGGCCTTTCCTTCTCCACTTAGCCACCTATTTTTATTTTTTGAAATGGTAAGAATGTAATACATCTAAGTCCTCTAATTTGTTACGAAGTTCGACTGAAATGGTTAAAAACGGTCAATGTGCACATTGTCAGGTAGGGGAAACACAGACAATGACTCAGTGTGTCTGAGTGAGCCTCTTTCCCCAAGGGAGGATTGTTTTTGTCTGAGGAAAACTCTTATGGCATAAGTTATGATATTTTGCAGCCTGCTGAGTCTAAGTCTGGAAGGTTTCTACTGAAATTGCAGGTACCTGGATCCAGGCCCCAGTTTTGAGCAGGAGTCTCAGACAAAGTGCTGCCTGCACTTTCAGATTTTTGGTATCTGAAACGTAGCAGCCCTCACCCCTTTGGCTAACTAAACAAATTTTAACCCCTTTAAAAGTCTTTGGTTTTTCCTAATCCTCTTTATGAAAACTCTGGATATTCTGTTTATCATGCTGCAGTCTTGGTCTCGCTGCAATTGGCTCCTCATCCAGAGCCTAAGCAAAACAAGCTTAAAAGACCAACAGAATCTCTTAGGGGTTGAATCTTCCCTGCTCTGACATAAGCCAGGAGTAACTCTGTTCAACATCACTTTCAAAGACTTCTTGGTAAGAACATGCAATCTGAAAATACCAGGGATGGAGATAAATCTGGACAGCTTTTAATTGGGATCAGGATGGAGTGGCTGCAGCCTCTCTGGTAGTGTGGAGGAGGAGCCTTAAGACTCCAGCTTGTCCAGCTGATGTGATCTGGAACATTATTACACCACCTGGGGTCAAATACATCCCAGATATTTTCGTCTGTCCTTTCTTGGCATTTATACTCTGCTCATTCCCATGAGATCTGAGTGTTAATAATGTGGCTCCTGTGTGTTCTGTTTCCTTCAGGAGCAAATCTGTGCTGCTTGTCTTTCCCTGGAGACAGAGGGGTTCAAGTTCACTATTTCAAGTTGATATGCAGCTGCCAAATTACACCTTGTTGAAACAATACTTATATCATAAGAAAAGTCCCTTTTTCACTTTCAGTCTACTTAAACAGAGGTTAATTTCTGAAAGAGTAACACTGATGGAACAACATTGCTCAATCAGGTGGTGCAGTCCAGCTCCTTCCAAGCGCTTTCCCTGCATGTCAGCCGGGATCTGGACAGTGAGCTCGAATTATGCCTTGGAAAAAGGGAACATTCTATGTTACTTTACAGGCATGGGTTACTTTGGTCTTTCTCAGTACTTAAATCTTGGTCCTGTCATATATGAGTGACTTTTTCAGGCGCTTTTTGGCTCAAGCAACTCTGCTGTACTGACAATTCTCTCTCCCATCCCCTCCAGCTACCCAATTGAAAGAAAACCCTAATTTTCCCCCAGCAAACATCACTGTCATCATGTTATGCATTGTTCTGCTTCAGGGTGACCAAAAAACAAGTCAAAGGCAAATCTGACTAATCTTCTCTGAAACTGTGAAACCAGTGAAAAAAAATTTCAGTCGGGTACAATTTCAGCATTGTACCCATGGGCCGGCCACAGATTTCAAAAGTGCCTTCAGAGCTACCCAAAGATTGTGTTGCAGTCATTACCATCACTGATATTGTTGCCTGAAATAGTTGCTTTATGCTGCAGTGGACAAAGAATTCCTTCTTATCCCATTGTTTTCAGAGCTTCTATGTTTGGGACGTTCCAGGACTGCTGCAAATTGGTTCAATTCTTTTCTGACATGTCACTCACTAAATGTTCAGGGAGCGTTTCTCTAATCCTGTCCAGATGAGCTGTGGATTCCAAGAGGTTTCTATTTCGGGATGCAGGCTTCTGCATATATGCTACTGTTGGGTTCAAGTTCATTCAGAGGAATCCTATTAGTGGCTATGCAGATTTATTTCTTTGCTTCTGAAGAATGTGAGCTGAAATTGTTTGATTTTGCCGATTACTTTTCCTGGTGAGGGAATCAATGTCTTTCCTTTGCATTTTTCACAATTTGGAGTTCCATTCCGATGAATCAGAGCTTGATTTTCATTAGTTTTCTGTAGGGTTCCTTCCTCCCGCTACCAACTTAATTGAGTGGGAATTTTTTAATATCCCCAGTTCTTTAGCAGTGCCTTATTGGGACCCCAGAAAGGATTGAAAACTCTCTGTGTTCACAGGGAAACACACTGGGTTTGTGACCAATCATGATCCAGAAGTATGAAATACGAACTGAATCAAACTTAAATGGAAATATCAGACAATGAAGTTTATTTGATCGACGTGGTCTAACACAACACCCTGCCCCCAGTTGTGTATATATCATCACTGGTTTCTTTCCATAAGCAGAGTCATTTTGCAAAATTGTAGCTAAAATTATTCTTAATGTCAGAGGAGAAAAAGACATTTTTAGGCTGTTTTAACAAAAAATCTAAGCGACTTTTTTGTTAAACTTCTAGAAGACTTGGTCTGTGGAGCAAAGATCTGGAATGGGAGGAGTGGGATGTTCTGAAGTCAGTTTGGCTTTGGCAATTCTTGTGAAAATCCATCCAAATCTTCCAAAAGTCTCTGAGATCTCATTTAAGGGCTGCTTATTAGAATTGAGGCACTTGATTTTCCCAGAATGCCTCTGCATGGAGCATAATCCAGCCCAGAGCTACAGTGGAAGGCCCTGATTGTCTCACCTCCCATATGGATCCATTTCAGCGACATGTGGAGCAGCTGAAAGATTGTAATCATGGTGCTTTAATTACTCCCCATCCCAGTATCATCCAGAGCACTGAAGGAAGCAGCCTCACAGCAATTCACCTGATGGTGAGGATCCTGCCAAAGTAATGAAGGGAGAGACTGGAAGCAGAACTTGCAGGGTGTGTGGAAAACTTGTGTGGAGTACAGTGAGATGGAGTTCCAGGCGTTGAGATAGGAGTGACAGCCAAAAAAGGGGAGGGCGCCTGGGGAGCCAAATCTGATGACATCAATGGAAGGCTCTGTGCTTGGTGTTATAGAGGAAAAAAAAAAGCTCTGTAATAGATATAATTGTCTCTGAATTATTCAGGGTGCTTTGACTGCTCCTACTGATTTCTCCTCTAATGTTCAAAATCAGACTTTATTTATTTCAGGGTCAGGGAGTGAATACTTCACACTCTTGTAGAACCTTCCATCATATCCATCACACGGGTACCCATACATTTATTTAACATTAAAGTATTTTATGATATTTTAAAATTTTCCTGTGAAGAGAGTGGAGGTAAAACCTGCCTCAAATTAGACAGTCATTTCAGATGCCCAGTTACTGTTACCTGTGGCCTGGTTTAGCAGGGATTACAGGATGCCAATTTAAATTTAAAATAAATAAATTAAAACAATAAAATAATTTTAACAGCTTCAGGAAATCTCTTAAAGTTTTGAATAGTTAATGTTTTGGGTACTTTTAAAGTTACTCAAATCTTATTTTATGCTCTTCTAGTACATAAAATATTTACAATTTATGTATATGCAATACCATTCCAAATCAAGGCCTGGAACAAATTACAGGGCTTTTTGCTCATCAGTTTGGAGTCTGAGGAGTAAGAATGAGAATCCTAACATATTCTTGTTCATACTGGATGTTTCACCGAAATCATCAGGCAAAAATGTACAAAAAGGGAAAGTGAGGAAAGATGACCCAGATTCTTTCTCATTTCCCTTATGACTCTGATGTAATCTCAAGGTGTTCCAGGAAAGGGAGGAAAATAAAATATTTTTTCATTACAGCAATTGTTTTAAGACCAAATGAATATTGCACGCACTGCTCTCTATTCTGGCTGAGAAAACCTCAAGAGACAATGTCAAGGAATAAGGCTGTGAATTAAGAAGAAATGTGGGAGGAAGTTAGAAGGCAGGGGACAGTAAGGTAGACAATGCGGCCCAGAAATGAGAATCTGACACCGAGTTCTGTTATCAGTTCTCCCAGACCTTTGCCTATCACTTTCCTTCCCTCAGCCACCAGGTCTCATGGAGCCCACAAACTATAGCATAAGAATGTAAGTAGTGTCTGGAAATAACAAAAAAAAACAAAAAAAAACCAAAAAACCAAACAAACAAAAAAAACCCCACCCAAACCTTGAAAAACAGTTCAAACCTGGGCGAAACTTCATTATCAGAACCTTTGTTTTGAGACCGGGTAGTCATATTCAGATAGATGCTCATGTATTCATTCCATTAGGTACAACAGAAACAAGGCTTTTTTTTTTTTTTTTTTTTTTTTTTTTTTTTTTTTTTTTTTAACTATAGACAGATAGTCTCAGGAAGTCTTTTCTCTGTTAACATAGATGTCTCAGAGATGTCTTGTTGCTCGTCATCAATTAAGATGCTGAAGTCAGCTCCCTGCTGAAGAAAACCACCGTGAATCAACATTGTAAGTGAATGAGGTAGAAAAAAGTTAGTAATTTCTTTTTCTTCAACTCAAAGTGAATTTGTAAAAGCAGCAAAGGTTCATTCAAACTCTGAGACACTAAATAGTTGTGAAGAATTAGAGTTTCAGTCTTTTCCAAATAGCTTTACAACAGCAAAATGCAGATTGGAGGAAGGGTGAGAATCAGAAGACTTGCACAAACACACATGTGCCAGTGACACCTTTTTAGAGGAACTGTAGTCCTCAGAGTGAGATAATTTTGTTCTTCTCCATCAGCAGTTTCTCTTCCCCCTTTATTAGTTTACAAAATGAGTCTCCAATGTTTTGTTTTCTTTATGTCCAGAAATCAGACAGTGAAATCATAAGCACATGGTCCATGAAAAGAGTTGCTGACATGCAAGAACAGATGAAGGGACTGCACTTCCATCCTTGGAACGGCCTTACAAGTGCTCCAGTGGGACCTACGGAGATATTTTAACTGTGGCTTGATCCACTACTTCTGTATTAAGGCCTGGTCCTAAGGCTTGACTGGTTATATTGCTAAATTATTAGAAGAGTCCCAGCAGGGCTTTAGCCAACTATTACTCACCCAGACAATTCCTAGGACACAGTTCAAGGCTTGACAAAGGCCAAGATGCTCTCCCACTCAGCCTGTGCCCAGCCACAGCTGCTTTCAGATTGTTCAGCATCCAGGATGGGGCCATCTTGGCACAGACAGAAGCAGCACAGTGATGACATTTACAAGGCTTTCAGAACCCACCTTCCTTGGGTCCTCACATCAAAACAGTGAGATCACACCTAGACCCCAGACCTTTCTCTGGGATGATTGGTACCCCTAGCACAACTCCCAGGCCATTTCCCTGGCTGGAAGCTGGCTCTCAGACCTGAACTTCCCTCATTTCACACACTGTAGTTATGAGGTGAGAGGAATTTGTTTAAATTCATAAGGGTGCAGATCTCCTTGTCACTTAGGGTGCATGGAGGTACATCCAGAAAGCACCATCAGAGACTGGTTCTGAAACTTGGTGCTCAGCTTCATCCTTGGGAGCAGGAGTTTTGTCTTCTCTTGGATGACAGGAACCTTTTAAAAAGGACAACCCCCCAGAAGAGACAGCGACAGTGGCCATTTTTTACCATTTCCAAATTGTGGGTTTGTGGAGAGCAGAGCTCAGTGCCTCTCCTGGTGAGTGGTCCACAGTAGATATGGTATTTCCCAAGTCTGGTACACCCCAACAGGACTAGAAATCCCTGGAAGTGTTCACGGCCAGGTTGGATGGGGCCTGAGCAACCTTATCTAGTGGAAGATATCCCTGCGCTTGACCTGGGAGGGTGGAACTAGATGGTTGTTAAGGTCCCTTCCAACCCAAGCCTTTCTATGTTTCTATATAAACAATTAATTGTACATGAGCTCATTCTAGGATGGAGGATTACATATTAGATGAATGGTAGTTCAAGCCTATTTTTCCAGTGAAGACTTGAACGTCAGCCAGTTCATACCATTTGAGGATTTGGCCTCTTCCCCCTTACTTTGTACATTAACTTTACTTAACTGGTAGATTTTCCATGCTTAATAATTATAAATATATAAGTAGGAGTGTTTGTTTATGCTTGCTTAAGCAGGGAAGGAAGCATTTCAAAGAAAAAATGTTTTAAGAGGGGCCTAACTTCACTCTCATATAAAGCCAGAGTGAACTGGAGGAGCATGGGTGGGTAGGGGGTGGGTATTCAAGAGCAGTCAGGCAGCACCTGCAGCTTGTGCACTGGTGGAGATTAGGTCAGGTCTCTCCATATTGTACCTACGCCCTTTTGCTCATGCCACATCTGTCTCTGACTGACCAGAAGTGAATAGAGATAGGAATAAGCCATAGGGAAAATGCTGAGACCCAGAAATAAGTCAGTCCCCTCCCTGAGCCAATGTCTATGTGTGGGCTGTGTGTTGCATATGTAATTTCTGTGGCAGACTTGGATTCCTTTGAGCTTGGCACATTCTGGTTAAGATGAACTCAGCATCCAAATGTTGACACAAAGCTGACTACACCATAGACCATGGCCCCATGCCACCTCCAGCTGGCCCGGAGCCGTGCTGGCATTGGCTTTGCTTGGTTGATTTAAGGCAGCTATAGGAGAGGGAAGGGCAAACGGTGCCTGAGGTGGGTTTACCTGGCATCCCAGCTGGAGGAAATAGCCTGCGTTCTTCTGCAGAATGAGGGGAGAGGGATGAGTAGAGGGAAATAAAATAAATAAATCAAGCCAATGGTGTCATTAAAAAGAGGATGTATCACGTTTACCGTGAGAGCATGTGACTCAGACATCCAGACATGAACATTCCTGCAAAGCCCTGAATGCACACATGGAGCTAAATTTTTTTGGCTTCCCAGAATGGTTTAATTTTATGATTCTGTGACTCATTAGAAAAAGCAAAGTCCCTAGACATGCTGCATCACAGCCCAGTAAACACCAGTTGCTGCTGGGGACACACAGGGACAAAAGAGCAAGTGAGGGATGGGTGGAGGGGAGACTAAAGGAACAAGACTTTCAGCTTCTTGCTCCCCCTTTACTCTTCAGTGGTTTTGTAAACATGTTTCTCTCTCTTACCTTTTTATTTTTTTATTTTTTTATTTTTTTTAAGATTGGAGTGGAGGGGTTAACAGAGGTCATGTTAGTTTAAAAAATTATGGTTAACCTTACAAGCTGGGTTGCCTTAGGTCACGGCGATACAATTCCCCTCCCTTCTCCTGTGCAGCAGTGGTTCACAGGCATTCCTCCAACGTGGGGAAGGACAGGGCCTGCCAAGGCTATGAGCAACGCAGAACAGTCTTACCTGTTTTTATGCACTGCTTAACTAATTATTTTAGAAAGAAACAGCCAAGTTGGAACAACTACCTTTTTCTTCAAGGAGGAACATTTTCCCCCTTTCCTTTTCCCCCACATCCCCCTTTTTCCCTCCTCCCTCCCCTTGGTTTTTTTTTCCCCTCCATTGCTTGACTTGGCATTTGAAACAGGTTCTGGATATCTGACACCTCTTGAAAGTGTAGTTTGGCAAACAGGAATCGAGTTGGGCTCCAAAAGCGCCCTGCACACGGCTCGCTGTGAAAACACCTGGGTGTCTCTTATGCCTCTAAGAACCAGCCCTGCTTCTGTAGAAATAACAGCCGCCCTCTCCCTTCCCCCAGCCCCTGCTCTCCCTCCAAAAATTAAAAAAGAAATTGAAATGCTGGCACTGTTTTTGTAAAAAAACAGGTGGTTGGAAGGCGCTGCGGGAGGGGGTGAAGGACGTCTCCACACCAGCGCACAAAGATCCTGTGCAGAGAGGGTTTTGATTGCAGCACATACATCTGCAATTCGTTTTCCCAAGCTCAGGACAAATTAAGAATCTTCCAGCAATTAGGGGAGAAAAGCTTCAAAGTGCAATCAGCAGTTCTTAAAAGAATTTGTGCTGGGCTTTGAGGGAGGCTAATCCCGCTGCCCGCGCTGGGCTCCTCTCTGCCGTGTGCATTTTCCAAGGCCAAAATTTTGGCCTGCTTTTCAGTCACACCATATAAAATAACAAACACGCAGTCTAAGGAAAACAATTTTTAAGACACAGTGGAACCCACTTTAATGAAGAAAACTGTTAAATGCATAAAACCCCCATGTGCCAATGGATAAATGTGCTGGAAGTGTGAACTGTTAAACCAACAAAATTGTTAACACATCATACTGCTGGGCAAAAAAATAAAATAAAAAATAATATAAAAAGGGAGTGAAACAGTTTTCTAACATGCAACCCACTTTGCCTTTATTGTTCACATTCCTGCTGACATAAAGTTTCCTGATTTGTCCCCTGGGCCCAGAAATATGGCAAAAGTGGGAGCATTAATTGTATTTGCCCCCTTTAAACTGCCCTCCCTGCTTTTTAGCACACAGTGGCCAAGAATAGCTTTGTGGAATGGGGAGAGTTTGCCCTTTTTTATTCAAGGTGATGAGTGAACAAGTTCACATGCATTTTGGGGTTTTTTTGTTGTTTGTTTTTTTTTTTTTTTAAACTGGTAAAAAGCTTTAAACTATGCTTGATCATCTTTTCCCTGTATCCGTGGGGAAAATCAGGACTGGTTCTGTGTTTGCTGTCACTTAAAACCCCAAGGTCCCTCCATATCCCTGGTTTTCCTTGGGGTCGATGCTGAAATGAGGCTGTTCCTGTGGCCTTCCCTCTCCCTTCGAAGACGTGGAGCTCTCGCTGAGTACAAACCTGATCTCGTGAGAGCCCCAAAGGCAACTGCTTTGATAAGAGTCCAACCCTGCGGCCGTGCTGGCATGGAGGGGCCTGGATCCCTGCCTCGCTCCGAAACATGAGAAACTAAAAATCAGCCCGTTGAATTTATCTCCATCCGACTCCTAAATTACATGCTGTTCGCAGATTTCATTTCCACAGGTGGTCAAAATTTTCCACCAAAACCTGATTTCCACAAAAAGCGGGCTTTTGCCACAAATGAAGATTTTCCCGGGAAAGAAAAGATTTTTAAAAACGCACGATATTTATTTGCTGAGCAGTGAAAGTTTTTTATCAAAAAATTTTCCAAAACTAGAAAAAATGGTCTACAGAATGGAATAGGTTGACGTCTCTTGTTTTTGTATTTCCTTATTTAAGAAAACAAGAAAATTTGGATGAAAATTAAAAAGCCATTAAAAATACTTTCATTATTGAAAAAAAAGAATTTAAAATCATTTCCATTTCATAAAATGATTCTTAAAATCATGGCATCTGCATGGAACAGCTGTTCAGCTAAGACCTGTTCTGCTGTTTGGCTTTTCCCAGGGACCTTTTAGGTGCTGATCTGTGCATACAGGTATGATGGCTAAACTCCAACCCTGAACAGTGACAATGAGTTTATTCCTGCAGTTCAGAATGTTCCCATTTCTTGCCACTTTTCTGAGTCCCTTGCGAAACAACATTGTGCCTAGCTTGAGAATAGCTCCTCTTTTTCTTGGCACTCGATGATTTTCCTTCTTAGACTGATGTTTGCAAAGAAATTCCAATCCCCCGAGGGCCACTAAATATGTATTGCTCTGCAGAGTCTCCACAGGGCAGATTTGCACCTTCAGTGTGCTTGGATCCCTTGATCCTAAGGACACTCAATGGCCATGTCACCACTTTACCCACCAGATAAACAAACCGCAGTCAAGTTTTGTTGTACTTAAGCAAAAGGGTTATGTTCTTGGTTGCAAAAAAGGGAAGCAAAACGGCAACAGAATAATATAATCCCTAAAGTCCAATCCTGACCTTTTCACTGTTATGCATTTGAGGAATCCCTGGGGTCCTTCCACAGCAGCTCTGAAGTCAGTCCAGCTGCTCCTCACCTGGAAGGTGCAGTTTTTTGGAGCACACTGAGATCTTCTTTTATTCCAGTTGCAGCTGTAGATCATTCGGGTGTCACTGTAACAAAGTCATCACCAGCAATGCATAGGCTGCTGTCATGTTTTGCACTCTGCCATTTCCAAGACGCATTTTTCAAACCCCTCTGCTAATTAATTTCTGTGGCAGCAGTTTTGGCCTCTCCTGATGTTTACGAGAATGCAGGTAAAGTGTTGTTTCAGAGTCATTGTAGCCTGACTTTGAAATGAGTCCCTTGAGATGTCTGGGTGCTCATGGGAGCTCTCTTCCTGTAAAGAAACCATGACACTATCCTGCTCCCCCTTCCCAGGCTAGCTGTGATGCTTCTAATCTGACTTGAGCAACTAAAAAGTCAAGTGTCCAGTCTAGTTCATAAACCAAAAAGTCAAGGGTCCAGTCCAATTACTTGGTCCAGCTCCTCTTTGTCAGATGAGGGAGAGGGAGGCTGTTTATCCCCATCCTGAAGGATGAATCCTACTTTTGCCATTGATTTATGGCCTTCTTCAAGGCTCCGACACATCTGGTTTCCTAGCACTGGAAATGTTATCTTTTTATTATTGCCCAATCTGAGGTATAGTGGTGCATTTCCACAGAGACCACCCACAATTGCTGGGCACAGTGTTAGGGTGGGGAGAGCTTCAATTCTTTTCTTTTACCATTTATAATGTCTTGGGCTGCCATGGGGACTTCAAAGCAGCACCTATGTGATCCACAGAGGTCATCTCGTTGCTGCATGAGTTAACATCCTCTCCATACAAAATGGGGGAAATCATAGAAATTCTGGGCTGGAAAGAGCGTCGAACTATTCTGCTGCTTTGTGGCAGGGTCAGGAAATCTGGTTTATTCCTGACAGATGTCTGTATAATCTGTTCTTAAAGCCCTCCAAAGCCTTCCATAGTAAATCACTTCGAGATCTAAAGGTGAAAAATGCGACGTAAGACCTGAATATTGTTATGATTATTAACAGTGTTGTTGTTCAGAGGACAGCTTAGCAGCACGGTCCCAGCTGGCACTTTAAAAAAGAGACCAGAAGGAACGAGTTAGAGCGAGTTGCGCCAGTCCTGGTGGAAGTGCTGAGCCAGCATTGCTGGTGCTGCTGCCTGCTGCTGGATCAGTCTGAAACTAAATCCCACAGCCTTTGCCTGTGTCCAAGTACTGCCAAAGGTTACCATATTACAGGGTTGGATTGCTCTGCCATTCCTGAGAGATGCTCATTGTGAAGAGAATCACAGAATTGCAGAATCGTAGAATCACAGAATCACAGAATCACGGAATATGCTGAGCTGGAAGGGATCCACAAGGATCATCAAGTCCAACTCCTGTCCCTGCACAGCACCATCCCCAAGAATCCCATCATGTGCCTGAGAGCATTGTCCAAACAATCCTTGAAATCTGTCAGGCTTGATGCTGTGAGCATTCCCTGGGGAGCCTGTTCCAGTGTCCAACCACCCTCGGGGTGAAGAACCTTTTCCTGATATCTAACCTAAACATCCCCTGACACAACTTCAGGCCATTCCCTCAAGTCCGGTCACTGTCACCACAGAGAAGAGATCAGTGCCTGCCCCTCCTCTTTCCCCCACAAAGAAGCTGTAACTGCAATGAGGTGTGTCCTCAGTCTCCTCCAGGCTGAACTGACAAGTGCTCTCAGCTGCTCCTCATACAGCTTCCCCTCCAGAGCCTTTCCATCTTTGTTGCCCTTCTTTGGATGCTCTCTCATAGTTTAATATCTTTTTTATATTTACATTTTTATAAAACTGCACACAGGACTTGAGGTGAGACCGTTCCAGTGCAGAGCAGAGCAGGACAATCCCCTCCCTTGCCCAGCTGGAGATGCTGGGCCTGATGCCCCCAGGACGTGGTTGTCCCTCCTGGCTGCCAGGGCACTGCTGGCTTATCTTTGGTCCCTTTTGCAGATGCCATGTGCACCATGCACAGAGCAGCAGGTGATTATCCCTTGAGAAACAGAGGCTGTGATGTTCATTTGAACTGGTATAAGCAGGAAAGCTGCTAATAGAGCAGATGCGCTGACCCTGCGCTGCCCTCAGTGCTGCCTTCAAGAAGTGCTCCTGAAATGCAATTGCCCCCCAGCTCCCAGCCAGACTAAACCCCTGCTCATTTAGTTTTTGACATGTTCCTGGAAATCATATGTATATTCAAGTGTAGGAATATCATGAAAAGTGTCCTGGCCAGGGAATGAGCTATTGGCCCTTTCTTCTTTGTCTTCGATCTACAAAATTCCCTATTTAACTTCATGGTTTTCCTCTTCTCCCATTGCTCCTGGTGCTACCCCAAAGATATCCTGCTCTGTTTAGACAAATGAATGAAACCATTCTCATATACTGAGCGTGGCCAGCATGTGGACCAAGCTTAAGGATTTTAAGCAGAAGACATTAAACTTATATAGAGTCTTGGAGAATTTTCCTTTCTAGCTGGTAAATCTAACACTGCCCAAACAGAGGTTTGGGCATTGAGACCCAGGTGCAGTCACTGGCATAAGTAGGTGATACCTAACACCTCCTGAAGTTTTCACAAGCCAGGAACTGTTCCTGATACACAGTTTGGACCAAATCACCCTCCAGTGCTCAGCTTCCATGTCTGCTATGGGGCTGTGCACTGTCAGGAAGTTGCCTGGCTGTCAGTGTTCTTTCACAAGTTGTACGCTGACTGGTTTAGAAGATACACATGCATATAAAAAATCATACACGTGACAGAATCCTCTAAAACAATGACCAAGTGTCTGTTGCCTTCACATTTCTATAGCTGAAATCACAGGTTTATTAGAGGTGGCATAACTACTCCCCAGGCATCCAGTCTGTGCCCTCCATTCTTTAGCTGGAGAGTGTTGCATCTCAGTTACTAGCCTTCGAAGAGGAAAAAATTTGGAGCTTAATTCCTCCCTGGCTTAAACCTTTGTATTTTTTTGGCTGTAGATTTCTGTTCCAAGAACTTGGATTTACATAAAGACGTATCTATTTGCACATAATTTGCAAGAGTTCCTTTTAGCCTATAATTGTGCTAAATACGGTTGTGGAGGCCACAGCATACCTAAAGTATTGACGAATGGATTTTTAAGAGCAATTTTTTTTCAAAAGTGTGCTAAAATAGAAAGATTGGGGAGGGGCAGGGAAAGAGAGAGAAAAAGAGAGAGACGAAAGATGGCCTTGTGGTTAAAATCCTGGCCTGCAATTCAGGAAACCTGAATTCAATTTCCAGCTCTACCACTTACTTCCTGTGTGACCTTGGGCAAGTTGGATAATCTCAGTGTGCCTCAGTTCATGGGCATGGGAATAATATTGCCTTTGTCTCTCGCTGCCTGGAGCTTGAATGCCCCCCGTGTTTGTTTGCACAGCACTGACACTACTGGGACCCGGCCTTGGCACAGCCTTCTTGCTCTACTGTAATGGCAACAATCATAGTAATCACGTTTTCCCTAAAGACTGTGTGCTGGAAGAATGGAGTGGGTGGCATAAGGGGGTTTCTTTCAGGGTCTTCAGTGGGTGCAATCAGAAGGAAGGATCTTCGTTTCTTCTGCCATGGGACCCCGTGGGTGACACTGTCATGCACAGATCCACTCAATGTGAGAACCCAACAGAGGCTGTTGGATATCGGTTTATTTTAACACCTCGTTGAAGGGTTCGAGAGATTGTAAGAGACAAGTGGAGCCTACAAAGTCCTACAAAATAATATGGAGCTACAAAATAATACGGAGCTCTGTGGTCCAAGAGCAGCTGTGACTTCAGCCCTATTTCATTGAGGGTTGCTATTGTCCTCTCTCCACCCAAGCAGCTCTCACTGCGTTCAGAATGAAACAGCCTGAATGTTTTGCTTCCCAGGGTAAACAAGTTGAAAACATTGGGGCCTAAACACGGCTGTTAGCTCAGAATACCTTATCCAGATGTGACCGGTTAAACTCTGTGGTGCCAAATTATGAGATTAGTGTTGTGGATTTAGATCAGTGGCTGATTAGTCTAAGAATAACTTCAGTTTCTGAGCTCCGTCTTGGTTACCTGAGTTTTTGGAATAAGTGTCAGGGATCTGGAAATAACCTTAAAATAACAAATAAAAATCTCACTTAAAGAAAACATGTGCTGTGTCCTGACAATCTGTCATCTGTCTAGCCTGTGTCATTAGGAAAATCACTTTTCTTGTGAAGGAGAGGAAGGAGACCAGTCAAAGTGCCTGTGTAAAGAAAAGGAGCTGAACGAAATTGAGTAGCTCCTGTGAGCTACTGTGGGCATGCACTGCTACAAAATGAGGCCAAGACTGTGAAAAAGGATCAGCTTGTCACAGCTTGGACAAGACTGATTTTTTGGGGTTGGCTGTTCAGCACCGTGTGCAGAGCAGGGCAAGGTGGACAACCCAAACAAGAGAGTTTGTGACACAAAGGCGTGATGGACGACTTTAGCAAAATGACTTTTCATTGTGGACACAGTTATGTATATTTAACCTCCCTTTTTCATCCTGTTTGCTGACTTTGCTCTGTTGGATGTGATTTTAGAGTCTGGTTAGAGGGTACCCATCACTCAGGGAGGTCTGGGCAAGATGAACAACTTGACCTGAGCTTTAAGAAATGACTGCAGTAGGGGCTTTCTGTAGCCACACCAAAAAAGCTGTGAGAGGTTTTGGGCAGCCCTTGCCCCCAGACTGTCCCTGTGGCTGGTGTAAGGCTCTACTCGAGCCTCCACAAAGACATTTGACTTTACATGGACAGGATACTGTTCATAAGATCTTTCCAAACATTTTTCAATTCACAACATTTCCTTCCCCTCCAAAATGTCTTTCCAAGATTTTTCAGACATTCAGGAAAAATATTTTTGCCTCACTGAAAAGCTTTGAATTTTCTTTTTGTTGGTTAAATATAACCTGGAACACATTGTCAATGCACATATATCCTACTCCACTTCATTTAGGAGGGAAATCCCCATATTTTTTATTAAATATACAAATTTCAACCCAAAATATCTGCTACTAAAATTTGCCACTGTTTTGAAGAGCAGCAAGACAGCATAATTTTACAAGCTTTCAGCTTTTCCATCTTTATAGAAAAATCTCATATCCACAAATCTGGTTACTGCACAGATATAAATACAAAATAATTTATACCCAAATAACTCTACAGTGGACTGTTATGTCAAATGTATACCTCTCCCTGTTGATCTACGAAAGAGAAGGAATTGCTTCTATGAAATAAAGAGGAAAAGACTTTGATAGAGCATTGAAAGTCCTTTTTCCCCTTCAGTCCTATTTTCTTTTAACAGTCTAGTGGGGAGATGCAAGGTACAAAGTAACTCCCAAAACCTTCAAGAGAGATGTGTTGGTTTTTAGTTTCCAGTGTCTTGTTAAATCTCAGAATTAAGAACTAAATACTTGGCTACTCATTCACTGCTCTTTCAAGGAAATTACTTTTAGGATTATTCACATATGCAGTTTTTGCTAATTTACATGTCCAAACCTTTAGGATCATGCATATGTGTAATTTTTACTTATTTCCACGTCCAAACTTTTTGCAAACTCATTAAACTTCAGTTCTTTCACAAGTATGGAAAAAATATCATGCTCAGGAATTCTTCTTAATAACATTAACTTTGTAACTCATGCAGTTTTGGGACTTAGAAAGTTTCTTCACCTGAGGTTTTTGTTTATTATTCCAAATTTACTGCCAGAAACTTGACACTTATTCTAGAAACGTTTGTCCAAGATGGGTTCCAGAGATTAAAGACTGGGCTTACTTGAGGAGTGTGAATTTAAGACTATGAACTACTTTTTCTGTTCAAATACTTATTTGCAAGTTCAATTTATGATCATGGATTTGATTTCAAGCAGAAATAATTAAAAAAAAAAAAAAGAAAAGAAATGGTTCATTGAGTACTACAGAAAGAAGTATGGTATAATCTTAACTTCTGTGCTAAGAGACATAAATTTAATTTCCATCACAGTCTTGACAAGAACTCTGAAATTGTATCATATTGATATGAAAATGTGGTGAAATCCAGATTATCGGTGGTTACTGATAGCTGTGGCTTTTAATGAGGGAGAGGGGAAAGGCGGCAGCAGTTTTGGGATACAGGCACCACAGTAAACCATTCTGAAGTGGAAATTTTCTTATTTAATGCTAGGTAGTTCCAAAGTAGACATGTGGAGTTGAGCTAGCAATGCATAGGCTCTTGGGAGGTCAGTAACACTGGAAATGTATTTTTAAGACAACTTGTTCTAGATGCCCGCTTTGAGATGAGAACCACGTGTTAAAGTCATGTCCTTTTGCCAAATAGGAGTGGAGTCACAGGGTTGGTTGAAAAGTATTCAGATGAATTTTCCTTTCAGAAAATGGCAAAATTCTGCTATGAATGTTGACATGATCCTTGATATAGAAAATGTGAAGGAACAGAAAATAAAAATAAAGTGGGGAGGTACTTAATATAGAGATACAGATGTGTTAATATAGATGTGTAGGTACAGCTGTTTAAAAGTGAGATTCTGTGTGCCTGTTCATACATAGATGTGCTGAAATTAAAATGAAAGATGAATGACAGAAGCTCAATGCCTTGATTGACCTGATGCAATTAGAGGGAAGAAGGAAAAATGGCAGTGCAGAGAAGGGATTTGCTCTGCGTGGAAATCCTGACATTTGATCTCTGTTTGTAAGGAGATGCCCAGGCTGTGTTGGCATAGACACCCTGTATCCCTTGTCTGCCTAAATCCCACTTCTGCCTCCAACTTGATGGATGATTTGATTTTGGAAATAGCAGTCTTAAAAATGTAAAAATCTTAAAAACTGTTTTCCCTATGTTTTCTGGGCCGCCAGTTTTGGTCCACATTCAAGACAGAATCATCCCAGGCAAACAGTGATTTTGTTCACCTCCTTTTGGTTTCACTTCACCTACAGATACCAGCCCTGGCCAATAATGATCCTTTGTGTCCTGTAGGCACTCAGTCAATTATCATCATTGCTATAAAAAAAAAAAGAAAAAAAAATTCTCCCAGAGCAAGAGTGTTTCTCCAACTTGCTTTCAAGCAGCTCAAAACCCTCCCCAGCCCTGGCATAAGAAAGAGTTATGTCTGGAATATTTCACTCCAGCTTTGAGAGAACAACTCTGTGTATTCCTCAGTGTGTGAGCGCTGGATGAATGGCAACAGCAGTTCAAACTGTTTATTCCTTTCTTAGCAATAATGTTTAGGTTCATGAAAGCCTTCCAAGATATATAGAATTCCTCATGCTGAGTAAGGGCTCCTTCACTTATTGCTGCTGCTACACACTATGGACCATTCTTATTATACCTCCCTCCCCATTCATACCACTATAGTTAGGGGACCCTCAATGTTGTCATTATAAGCCCCTTATTTTTCAGGGTGTATAATTCAGCTGTAAAAAATTTGCCCTGGGCTGAAACTTGGCACATGAAGGCCAGAGAGAGGATTTTTGTGTTGATTATTTTTTTAAACCAAGTTTTTAAAATAAAATAAAATAAAATAAAATCTGTTCACCCATATTATGTTGTAAAAAGTGCAGGAAAAAATAGAAGTTAGTGGTTTCAGATGCCTTTTTTCAGGCCTCTCCTGTGTAACTCAAAGCCAGCTTTGTTTTTTAAACTGAAATTTTCCAGGCTATTAGTCCATAATATGAATTTGTGCCTTTCAGGTTTCTCTTTAAACACAGGCATGCACCAAAAGAAGAGCTGAGTTATTTCAATTAGGAATGGGGGCTGCTGTAATTTATTTTAAGTGTACTTTTTCACAAGGATTTTTTTTCTTTCTTCCCCCCTTCTGGAAGGCACGGCACCTGAATAAGCGTTGGGGTGAGCCCCTCTGCCCCTGTCTGCTGATGTCTGCCTCTCTTTGCTGTGGGTCTGATGGATCTCCAGAGAGAATTGGATTCTACTCCACTGAATCCACTGCCTTCCTCACACTGAAAAAAATGTTTCTCCACACTGAAAAAAAGTGGGACTGGGCTTCCCAATGGGTGGTTTCCTCAAGGCTCAAGCAGCACTGACATTTAATCTGAAGGAGCCAGCACTTTTAGGTTTAACCTTCAGGTCTCTTGGAAGCCAGTCCATTGTCTTGGCCACAGATCTTGTTCCTGAGGTGGGTTGGATGATATTTGATGTAAATATGGGTTGGCAAAGCCGTGAAAGTGAAGGTTTCAAGGCTGTTGACTCTTCAGGAAACTGTGGCCTGGAGTGCAGATCCTTTATTAAATCACAAGTTAAAATGCACTGGGTACATGGTGCCCACTCTCTGGTTTGTTACGAAACCTCAGCAGGGTGACAGACACCCTCACAGCATGGCTGGGACCAGATTAGCAATGAAGAAGGGCTGCTCAGAGGTAAAATTGCCTGAAAACCATCCATGCCTGTAGAGGGTCAATTTAGCATGTTCTTAAATGTTCAGTTTCCCCAGTACTTTTTTCTGTTTCTCAAAAAAAAAGGGTCCCTAAGATATAGAAAGTCTTGTGAGAACTGGTCTTGTTTCATTAAAAGCAAAACGAAGAGTTCTGGCTTTCTTTCAATTTTTAAAAAACATGTGGATTTCTCAAAGAAAAATGTGGACTGGTTTCTTGATTTTATTTTTTATTTTATTTTTATGGTAAAAATCTATTTTGATGGCAAAGCCTCAGCTTTTAAACACTTATAAAAATTGTTATTAGAGAAGCCTTCTATAAAAGATCTGAATGAGAAAAAAGAAAATAAAGAAACATGGACTCCATACTCAAAGATAAAGGTTTGAAAAGACACAGCACTAGCTGTCCAGGTGACTCCACCAGATTTTCCTCCTGCTGGCAAAGTGTCTGTCAAGAAGTGACTGAGGGAATATTTACCAAGGTGAACAATTTGATGTACTCTAAAACGGCAAACACCTGAGCACTGACAAGTCCACCACTAAACCATGTCCCTGAGCACCACATCCACACATTTTTTGAACACTTCCAGGGATGGTGATTCCATCACTTCCCTGGGCAATGATCCAATGCCTAACCATCCCTTCAGTGAATAAATTTTTCCTAAATCTAATCTAAACATCTCCTGGCACAACTTGAGGCTGTTTCTTCTTGTCCTACCACTTTTGAGCTGGGAGAAGAGACCAATCCCCACCTTGCTACAGCCTCCTTTCAGGTAATTAAAATTGCCCCCTTTTTCTCCAACGACAGCAACTGTCTCTGCTATCAGTAGCTCTGAGATCAGGATGCAAGCTGGACCACCACTGCTTTTTGTCACAGCTGGAGGAAATCAGGTGACTTGCCCAGAGGTGAAAAGTAGGAAACGGCAGGGATGGATAGATATCATATCTTTTATTTGTGTGTGCATATGTGTGTGTGTAGAGGGGGTGTGGAGGAATTGGTTGCTGTTTCCTTTCAACATGTTGCAATCCCACAGTCAGGCCCTCGTGGCTCCCATCAAAGCCCACAGATCTGTGTGTTACCACAAATTTTGGGTTTCCAAGCCAGACATGGCTGTGAAATTCCACAGGGTGGAAGGCGGTTATCCCTCACCCTCATCTCACCTGGTGGCATGGTCTGCACATGGGGTTTTCTGTTCATGCTGGGTGGCCATAGGAGGAGAAATCTGGACACATCAGCCCTGTGATTTTTCAGGGTGGAATTTCAACATTCCTGGAGTAAAAATTTGCTCATTTTAACGTCTTTTAGCCAATTAACAGTGGCACCAGGCAGGGTATGGAGGGGTTTGGTTTGAGATTTTTTTTTTGGGCCGTGGAGGAGTGTGTTTTTAGGATTTATTTTCCCTGGTTAATTCCATGCTCCTACTGGGGGCTCGTAGGCAGGGAATACCACACACAGAGGCACGGGCTCCTCCTCACACCCCATGCTGCAGCCACCATTCCTGCAGACAGGGAAGCCGAAATGAAGCTGCCTAGGAAGTCTGTCATCACTGCTGCTAACCAGCTGGGAGCCATCCTGCCGAGCAGGGGAAGAGCCACCCCTGGCAGGGTGGGAGCCCAGCCCCAGCTCCAGCCCATCCTTGCAGGGAAGCTGAGCCCGCGGGGAGGACCTGGAGGCTGTTTCTGGTGTGTGACGGCGCTCAGAACCCAAGCCATAACAGCAGCACTTTGAAAACAGAAAAGAAACCAAAGTGTCTAATATTGGGTCAAGCCAACGTCTATAAATCAACGTCTGTGAATTTATAAACTGTTCGTAAATTTAAGTGCTTTTTGGAGAGCTGTTTGTTATTATGTCAGGGCTGGGAAGGGGGGTGAGGGAAAGTACTTATATTCACTCACTGTCTCCTGCTCTGGACTTGCTTCTACATTGTTTGATAGGGGAGAAGGAGCAGAACATTTCAGGCACAGGGAGGAGAAAGGGGGATGCTGCTGTTGTGCCCCAGAAACACTTGGTGCAAGATGAGCAGAAAGGATGAACCAGATTGAAATCACATTTGTGCCTCTCAAATTCCTCATCTGTCTTTTGTCTGTTTTAACCCTTCACCAGCTAAAACAGCTTTAGAACAGCCAGAGGGACTTTTGGCAGGAGGACCTCAACAATTACCTCCCCTTTCCCTCCCCCAGAGCCTCCAGGAGGGAGCAGAGGCACAAAATCATCTCAGCAGCTCTGCGGACCCTCTTCACCCACTCTGAGAGATGTGGTTACAGTTCTCTGATTCTTCCAGTGTAAAATGATGTGATCATGGGGAGTGAGATGTGGATGCTGTCAATGGGAATTGACAACTGGTTTTCTAGGGGGGGAAAAAAAAAAAAAAAGGAAAATGCCTCTGCAATCTTGCTTTACCCGTAGCTGAAGCTTCTTCTGAAGTTCCACTATATTTGGATAACTTTTCCTCCCACCTCTATTCATTTTTGTTCCTTTCACCACCTGCTGTTTCCACAGCCAGGATAGGGCACATAAGTGTCCTGAAAGGAGTTGCCCCAGCCTGGTGGGAAGCAGGCAGTATTGGAAGGCCTAGGAGGGTGTGAAAAGTTTTGGAGGTTGTGTTCACAAAATAAGACATTTTTCTGGTACAGTGCTGCTCATTTGAGTATCTCAACACTTTGCATGCATGAATCAGTTAAGCCTTATAAAACACCTGTCGAGAAATGGTATCCTCCATTTTATGGGTGATGAAATGGAAGTTCTGAGGGAGCTGCTGCCAGATATCAAACCTGGATGCTGTCAGTTAAGCTTCTGAATCCAAAACAAGGCATTGAAGTAAGTGTTCATGACCTATCAAGTCATGCTGATGTGAAGGGAATGGCTCTGTGCTTAGCCAAACCCAGGCTTCCTGTTGAGCAACCTTTTTTTTATAAATATAATACATTTATAAAGTATTATTATAAAATAGATGCTCTAGGATGACCCCCGTGGAGCAGAGAGGTTGGGCCCGGTGACCCCCTGTTGTCCCTTCCAACCTGACTCATTCTGTGATTCTGTAATTGTTTAACCTATATTATTGATATATTGATCTGCACAGGCTGGAGAGATGGACCAAGACTAACTGTGTGAAGTTCAGCAAGACCATGTGCTGTGTCCTGCACTTTGGCCACAACAACCCCCTGCAGTGTGACAGGCTGGGGGCAGAGTGGCTGGAAAATGCTTTGTGAAAAAGGGCATGGGGGTGCTGGTGACAGCAGCTGAACATGAGCCAGGTGTGCCCAGGTGGCCAGGAAGGCCAACGACACCTGGGCTGTACCAGCCATGGTGTGGCAGCAGGACCAGGGCAGTGACTGTCCCCCTGTGCTGGGCACTGGTGAGGCCACACTTCAAATCCTGGGTTCAGTTTCAGGCCCCTCAGGACAAGACAAACACTGAGGTGCTGGAGCGTGTCCAGAGAAGGAAACGGATCTGGACACAAATCTGACGAGGAGCAGCTGAGGGAGCTGGGAAGACTTTCTGGCTCTCCACAACTGCCTGACAGGAGGGTGCAGCCAGGTGGGAGTCAGGCTCCACTCCCAGGGAACAAAGGACAGGACAAAAAGACACAACCTCAGGCTACACCAGGGGATGGTCAAGCTGGACATCAGGAGGAATTTCTTTGTGGAAAGGGATTGTTAATCATTAGTCCACTGAAATGGGCTGCCCAGGGAGGTGGTGGAGTCATCATCCCTGGAAGTGTTCAAGAAATGGCTGGACACGGCACTTTGTGTTCTGCTCTGCTTGACACAGTGGTGTTGAGTCAAAGGCTGGACTCATGATCTTGGAGGTCATTTCCAACCTAAATGATTCTGTGATTCCATGATTATACCAATTAGTGGAGACAAACACTGGATACCAAGCAAAAGAATTCTAGTATACGCGTGTGTGTTTGAATGTTCTCTAAACCATGGGAACCTCTGTAGTGAAATAAAAATCCCCTTGGAAGCTCACCTTACCTCTGAGCTGTGTAGAAATACCTGGGAAGAACCATCTTCCTGGGAGCCCAAAGCTCAAGGATAGGCACAGTAGATATCAGTGTGTTTTCTGAAGACTGAGGGAACTTAATCAAAACATTTTAAGAGCTTTAAAAAATGGGATTGGCATCAGTTAAGTAGCTCTGGGCAAAGATTTGTGGTTAGTTATCTACTTCACTTGAACATAACTTGAATCAAAGCTCCTCATTTCTGTATTTCTTGTCCTGAGTTGACTTCCATGACTTTTGAGCTACTCCAAAGCATAAGAACTCTTCCTGCTCGTGCATGTTGCAGGAGTAACTTGTCATGGCCTGTTTGCCAGTGTTTACAACATTTCTTTATGTTATAATGATTGTGTGATCTGGTGAATTTGAATTTTTCATTTCTGTAGCACACACTGTCAGCCTCTCTCAGAAAATTATCTTTCTCCTTATGAAGGGACAAACCCATTTCAACGATTTAAATATTTTACTATTGTCATATTTATGGTGACTCGCTAAGCTCTTTTATAAGCCTGCCAGGCAAGACTGTACTTAATGTGTGGGTTGGAGAACCTATCCAAACATGCTGCTTGCAGCTCAGGTAGACACTCAGGTACCTTCCTCGGTGGTTCAGAACACTTGTGGGTTTGGTTTCAAGGTTTTAAATCGATTCCTTTTCTGCATTGAAAGCATCTCAAGGACCAGGTCTAGTGATTTTGGACATCTGAGGGCTTGAAGTGCTGTGAAAAGAGCCTGTGCTTACTCCTGGAGAGGTCTGTGAGGGTCTAGAGGCAGCTCATCATAGGGAAGAGGTATTTCATGAAATACACCCCACACCTACTTTCATCTGCCTGTAAGACTCTCACTACTGAGTTAGTGATCCATTATATGTATAATCATAGAATTCTAGGATCAGTAAGAATAGAAAGACCTCCAGGATCATCAAGTCCAACCATTAACTCAGCACTGCCAATACATATCAATAATATAGTAAACATACCAGCACTCCCAGCCCCGTCACAGGATGCAGGGTACCCTCACTGAGCAGTGCCAGTCATCCTATCACTGCAGTTCTGGGTTATCCAGAGGCTTTTCTTCGGGAAATAGCAAAGGCTGCTCACAGAGGAATAATCCCTTCTGCTTTCAGCAGCAGTTAAAGTGGAGATGACCCTAACTGTAGAGATTGTTGTGCAGACCCTGTCTTTGCAAAACTGGGTAGACAGCAGGTAAGAAATCCACACACTCAGAGGTCTGTGATGAAAAGGTATTGATGGGGACCTACCCAGAGTTCTGACTTGCTGATGTTAAATGGAGTCCAGATGAGAAGGAAGAGGGTGGTTTGCTCAATTTGGAATGCACTCCTTTCAGGTCTGGGCAGTTGGAGCTGCTTTACCTATTTCTTCTCTTAACCAGCATGATGCAGAACACGATTATCATTTAAATTATAGAAAAGCAAAAGGGCTAAATTCTGCCATGGTTGTTTTACTCATGGTGCAATGGAGTCACTGGAGCCATCTCTCCATCTCTTTCAGGATGCAGAAACAAACCACTGCTTGCACACCATCTAAAGGAAGGCAGGCTGGTGCAGAGGAAAGGCAGAGCTGCAGCCCTGATGGCTGGGATTAGACCTTCCTGACAGACTCAGAATAGACTTTGCTGCTGACTTAACTAGTAACACATGACAGAGCATGAATTTTCGTGGAAGAGACACTCAGAAACTGAGTAGGAAGTGGCTCAAAGTGAAGTCAGAGAGACAGCTGTTTGCAGGGATTTCCTCCTGACAGCATCGTCTAGTGAACCCAGCCAAAGGACTTCACATGAGTGGAAAAAATTGTCCGAGTCCTGGCTCCACAGAGCATTTCTGTGCAGTCCCATTTGCTAGGCTCACTTGGTCCCAGCTTCTGCTGGAATAAAAGGTGAGTCAAAGGAAAATGGTGTCCAGAAGTTCAGAGCAACCCAGACAGCCCTAACCACATGACAGGCCCAGAGGGAAGTTTTAAACCACCCACACAACAGCTTGCACAGCTTGCCAAAAAGTCAGATCCTTTGGCTGGGGGAAAAATAGCTTGCATCTGGATTCTGTGTTTGAAGCCCATGGTAGAGGAAGAAGAGAATGAGGAGGAGGAGTGGGAAATGTGTTCTGCACAGACCAGATTGCAGTTTGATTTGAAGCATAAAAGGAAGGAGTTTATTATTCTGATAGTAATAAGTCATTTCTCCCTATAAGCGTAAAACAACCTTCTACGAGTGGCAGTTCAGCCAAGAACAGAATTAGGGCCATTCCTACCATGGTTTCAGTCCAGCCTGCCTTTGTTTATTTTAAAAATAAAACACAGCTCTGTGTTTATTTCAATGGGTAGAGAATAGAGGGAGAAGTTCATCAGCTTCTAATCATGTGGGCTAAAATCAAATCCTTGGCAACTGGACCCATCATAATGGGCTGGATGTAAAACAAGCCAGTGTGCTCAGGTTAATGGTCAGGTACGTGTGCTTTGGAAAGGCAAAGCTGACCAAATAATCAGGTCTTGAATTTTGGGCCAGAGGGTCAAAGTGGAGCTTATGCTTGTGACACCAGCATAGTACATGATCCTGAGCAAATCATGACTCTCAATCTTGTTTTGTTCTATATGGCGATAGTTGAGAGACAGTGAAGCTTGTCTTGGAAAATCCTTGAGGACAAGGTATCCACATTGCTGTCTCTAGCTGTATTTTGGCCACACAGACTGCATATGGAATAGAAGATTGAATTGTATCAAGCCTTGGCCTAAGCACTAGACTTGACTGGCTGTGCCATTAAAGCCTTGAAATTGTCTCTGGCAAATTTTTTCGCTCAGAAGAAAAGTACTATCAACAATTTTCAGACACGGCTAGGGAGTTATGCCAGGCCAGGGACTGCTCCCCATCAGCATTTTGGATAGGGTCACCATGTTCCTTTAGACTGGGGAAGGCTCCAGGTAAACCTTATTTTGTGTCCTTTCAGTATTTAAAGGGAGCTTATAAAAAAGAGTGAAAGAGATTTTTTACACAGGCAGGTAGTGATAGGACAAGGGGGAATTGTTTTAAACTAAAAGAGGAGACTTATATTAGATATTAGAAAGAAATTCTTGACTGTGAGGGTGGTGAGGCCGTGGCACAGGTTGTCCAGAGCAGCTGTGGCTGCCCCATCCTTGGAAGGGTTTGAGGCTAGGTTGGATGGGGCTTGGAGCAACCTGGGATAGTGGAAGAGTTTCTGTCCATGGCAGGGGATGGAACAAGAGGATCTTAAGGTCCCTTCCAACCCAAACCATTCTGGGATTCTATGACTCTGTGTCTTAGAAGTTGACACTTGGAGCAAAGGTACACCCACACCGTCCCAGCTGGTCTCAAAGTTAGGTTTAGTTATTAGAAATTATGTCGCCCAAATGTCCATAGACTGGTTAAAAAGAGGCATCGTGGGTCATTAGCTGGTGGGATGAGCTGTGGGATGCCTGACTTTGGGGCCACTAGATCTAAAAGACATGAAGGGAAGGCTTTGGCCTGTGCTGGCATAGCAAGCTGCAGCAGTTACTTTATCCTGAAAATTGTCTTATGCTGGTGCATTTCATGCAACAGTAATGTGACATTTAGGCTGGCACACATGTAGGCTTGATGGCACAGCCAGAGCCTGTGGGGTTGGGAGGCAAAATGTCGTTTCTCACCCTTTTCCTGGTACCTGTCTCATGCTCACACAGCACAAACCAGAGCCAGGGCTGTGGGCAGCAGATGATGGCGCTGCGGGAGGAAGATGCATGGTGGAGCAGAGGATGAGCCGTTCTGCCTATGGCTTCATCATCAGCTCCCTCTGACCTCAGGCAAATTACTTAACCTCATTGCTTCCATTTCCTTTGCTGCCACATGGGGCTAATAATACCATCACAGGACGGTTGTGAGCATTAATTAGCATATGTACAGCACTTTGAAGATGAAAAGCTTTTAATGACTGCTGGGGATTATTAACGCTGTTCACGTTCAGTAAGTGTTATTAAAAAGAAACCAAATCTGAATGCTCTGCACTGAACCTCATCAGTTCCTGGGGCTTGAATGCTGGTGGAAGGACGCAATGTAATTCCTCAGTAAATTGCCCACGGGCTGAATTTATCGCTGGAAACCGCAACCCTGAGAGCCGGCCAGAAGAACCAAACGTCATCTGCTGTGACTCACTGCACCTTCCCAAGTGGGGAAAGAGGCAGTGGCACGGCTGCAGCTGGGTTCACTTTTGATCTGAGTGGCACATGCTTCCGTGCACTCCTGAGCTCATTGAGGAGATTGGGGATTATCTGTGGGTTGTTTAAAGTAGAAGCATCTGCTCCTCTTGGAGACAACCAAGATGCACTCGATGCTGCCCAGCTGAGGTGTAGAAACTGGTTTGGGGTTGTGTAGATGAGGATGGTGTGCTGTGGGCAAGTCTCTTAGAGTGGTCTAATATGAGTGAAAGCCTGTGAGAGGCCAAGAAAAAAATAACGGGGAGAGGGATTTCATATAAATATGTGGTAAAATACTGAAACACAGACAAACATATGTTAATAGAATGGGCAAGAAGAAAAAAAAATAATCATTTCAATCTTCCCACGCTTGCCTTTACAGATGAAATGGAATATCTGAAAGGCTGTCTTTTGCTTTTGATCTCTTGCTTTTACTTGGAAATGCTGCTGCGCACGAGGAGTGATGCTTGTGCTGTAAGGGCTGGTGCTAGAGAACGTGCAGGTCTGAGCGCTGTGGATTTGCTGTGTGATCGCAATGCATAACTCAGCTCTGCCTCAGTTTCCTCCCCTGCCTGAAGAATTTACAACACACGTCAGCCTTGCACTGCCCTTGACTTTCTAGTGTGTCCAAGTGCTTCCATGCAGCCTGTGGGTGCTGCCAAGAATAGCTTCTCTCTTCTACGTGCCTAATTACCGAGGACAAGATGTTGGCATTCCATAGTGACTTGAGGTAGGACAAGGTTTAATTCCACTGAGACTTAGCCAGCAGCTTTCCATGCAGGTTATCAGGGAGAACAATTTGCTGGCTGATTTTTTGTAATAGGTTTTCGCAATTTGAGGTGCATTCGAAATATGATTACTATTACTACTATTATAATTATCATTATCTTTATTCTAATTTATATTATTATTTCTAGCACTGATATTAATATTGCTATGGCTATAAGAACACGTTGTTGTCTCCTAAATAACAAAACCATCTTCTTATTCATCACAGAAGAGAAACATAGCAATGTTTGCATGTGGATTTTGCTGACCTATTTAATGAAATCTGCTCATTTTACACAGCTGAATTAATTTCCCTTTATAGATAACAGTAATAAATAATACTAATAATTGCCGTGATTTTTTCACATCCCCTGGTTTTCACACTGTATCTCGTGGCTTTTCCTGTGGCTCTACAAGGAAGATTGGCACTAAAATCCACATCACAGGGATGCTGATGCATGGGACAGAGCCCATGACCAGTGCCCAGATATCGATGCACACAGAAATCACAGAGTTTCAGTTTGCTATAAACCAAATTAAACAGATTCTGTGCTGCTCCAGGGTTCACAGACACATAAAGTAGGAGAGTGCCCGACTCCATTTTATTACACTTGGAGAATACTCCCATATAACGTATCAAAAGCCACCACTTGGAAAACCACACTGCAGTTTAATCAATAATTCAAGATTCCATGAGCCAGCACTGCTGCCATAGGCAGCAGATATACAAACATCCCTCAAACTGAAAATTCTCCTAGAAATCTGTCCTTATTAAAAAACAGAAACCTGACCTCATTCAATAATGTCAAAAGAGCAGACAGGAGATGCTCTAGAGGCAATCCTGAAGATCAGGTGTTTTTTTCAGCTTGAAAATGAAAGTGGCACAGGATGGCTGTTGCGATGTTGATGGGATGATATCATGACCCTCCTGGAGGGGACTTTTTAACATCTGTGGACAAACATAGACATTTTAATGAAGAAATCTTCTAAATTCCATTTGATTCCCCAAACGGTTTGGTCTCCTTGGCCCAGCTTCATCCCATCCCTCTGGAAAAGCCCTATTTTCCCACCCAAGACCCAAATAGCCCCTTGAAAGTATTTGTTTTTCTTCACTGGTGATGCAGGAAACCTTGGGATTATACGACCAAGAAGGATTTCCCAGTTGAATGCCTACTGTGTTGTGGGATCCCACTGAAGCCAGTAGTTTCACATTTGTGGGAAATGGATTTAAGACCTGTTGGGTTGTCATCAAGGGCTTCCTTCTTCCTTCCTTGTCTCTCAGTATGGTGGGAACCACCGGCTTCTTGAACAGGATAGCATCAAAGTGCTCTTACCAGTCTGTGGATGATGTGCCTGGACCACGGAGGCACAGCTCCCCACGGACATTTAATCTCATGGCCAGATTATTCTCATCCCTGGACACACTGAAAAATGAAGGCTCCTCTGCCAGCTCTTCTCATTTCCTTTCGTGGTGGGACAAGAATGAGACTTCCCAGCTGATTGTGAGTACAGTCCTCTGGAGAGAAGGCTTGGAAAAGCTGGTGGTGTGAGTGGTGCCTTCCCCTGTGCATCTGCTTTGCTTTTCTGAGTCATCCCAGGGATGTGAAGAGTGGTGCAATCCCTCTCAGTGAGGGATCATAGAATCATGGAATGGTTTCGGTAGGAAGGGACCTTAAAGACCACCTTGTTCCAACCCCACTGCCATGGGCAGGGACACCTTCCACTAAATCAGGTTGCTCCAAATCCCATCCAGCCTGGTCTTGAATTGAACATGTCTAGGAATGGAGCAGCCACAAGTTCTCTGGCAAGGGTGTCCCAGTGCCTCACCAGAGATTGGCTGCTGCTTCTCCTTCTGCAGTCAGCCCAAGGTCACACAATATCTGAAGCCCCACTCTTCTTTTTGACATCAACCAAGGCCCCTTTTGCCACCTTCAAAGATTGTGGCACTAAGTCTGTTGGAGCTCAGCTGTGTCCTTTTCTTGTTTTCATCCTTTTGGTAATTTTTCTCCTCTCTCCCATCCCACCTGAGGGTGACTTCTGAAAAGTTCCTTGTTGCTTGCCCATTAGAAGGAACCATATTACACCAAAGGCTGCTGTTTTCAGCAGGTGAGCTTCAGAATGGGAACAAACCGCCAGAGAAGGTGCAGGAAGGTTGGTGTTAAACTGAATGGGCTTGATTCTGAACTCACACTGCCTTTGCACTGCTCTAATACAACCTGAATGGAGTGTTTTTCCTGATTCATAATTATGTCAGTGAGAAGAGAAACCAAACAGACTCTAATTTAATCCCAGGCTTTGGCAAGGGCCTTCATCTCCCTTCAGTGAGTGGAGGTCTTTTCATTAGGCTCTCAAAGACCCCGGTGCTGGGTGCCAGTACAAAACCCGAGATAGGCAGACGTTTATGCAGTGGCAGCAGGCAGAGTGTCTTAGAGAAATGGAAAAGGCATTTTAATCATGGTATTAGGTTAGATTCCACAAGACGGTATGGAAGGCATCAAGATGAGAATGCCACGACAATCTGGAGTGTGTTACCACTGCATTGATCTAATATTGCGATGTAGTAATAGTAATTTCAGGGATATCTCGCAAAAATGCACTCTGAGTTACAATAGAAAAAATAGGGGGAGGAGAGGAGGAAGAAAGGAAAAGTTAAAGCCTGTGCAGCTGCTAACAGCGGAGCAGCTTTGGATCAGCACTCCCAGCTCCAATCTGTGCTGTTAACCAGGAGTAATGTCCATGGTTTCCTGGGAGATGCTAGGGCTGTAAAAAATAAGAGCTGAGTTTCCCTCTCTAGTTGTTCGTTTATACACAAATCAAATGAGTGTCCATTGCTAAGGCATCTCTGGGCCTTGCAGCCCAACTGAAAACAAACATATGGTTGCTCTCCACAGAGCAGTGGAGAAACTTGGCTTGGGAGGAGACAGACACAGCCAAAGGAAAGCCCCCACTCCCAGTTCACTTCTGAGCAGCAGGAGACTTGGTGATTGCAGAGGGGTTAATGGCAGACACTGTCTGTGCTCAGCTCTCATCTCAGGAGTGTATCAGCAGCAATGATCTACAGAGAGGTAGAAACATTTCACCAGTGCCAGGCCTGATACTGCAAACAATGGTTTGGAATAAGCCTGGCTGTGTGTTTGGAAGGGTTGATCCCAGACTTGATGCCTGTATCCACAATAAACCTCATCTCCAAAAACATTATGTGTACATTTGCCACATTTCTCTGGGGAGCCAGTACCACACTCCATAGAATCACAGAATGGTTTGGGCTGGAAGAGACGTTAAAGATCATCTAGTTCCAAATCCTCATGAGCAGCATGAAGGCAACTTGAGTTTTACTTGCCCGTTGATCCCATTTGCCCTTGTAGCAGAGGGCTGTGTAATTTTGGCAAAGCGTTCCTAAGTGTGCCTGCTACTATCACTGTAAGGGCAGCTGGGAGGAATGCAGTATGCACAGAGCTTTCAAAACACATTCATTTGGCTCTGCAGGTGGCCATGAAGATACCCTGCAGCAGGTGGAGTACCCAGAGCTGGATAAAATTTTGTTGGAACATCTCTTGGGCTGCTCTAGTGCAGACACACATGTTGAGATTGCAGCGCTTGTAGCAGACAAGGCTGCTGATGTAGTAGGCAGGGAGTGTGGTTGGAACGCGACAGGAGCGTTGCTTGGATTCACAAGCTGGTGAAGTCACAGGATCATAGAATCACAGAATCATTAAGGTCGGAAAACCCCCTGTTCCCTCAGCTGCTCCTCATAAGACTTGTGCTCCTCACCCTTCCTCAGCCCTGTTCCCTTCTCTGGACACGCTCCAGCCCCTCAGTGTCTGTCTTGTGAGGAACCCAAAACAGGACACTGCATTTGAGGTGTGACCTCACCAGTGCCCAGCACAGGGGGACAGTCACTGCCCTGGTCCTGCTGCCACACCACGGCTGGTACAGCCCAGGTGCCATTGGCCTTCCTGGCCACCTGGGCACACTGTTTTCATTCTGGTAGGACCCTTGGATTGATTCTCCAGCTCTTCACCCACTGATGTTGCTCAGCATGGCCACAAAGCATTTTTATTCTGATTTAGGGGGTTAATAGGATGCTAGGTACATGTGGAAAATTATTTACACCCTTTATATCAGAGCCTACGTAATTCAGAGTAGGAAATGAAGGGCCTTGCACTTCACAACATCCATAGTCTTTTGTTTTATTTTTCATATCTGTCTTACTTTTATGCCCTTATTATTGTGCAGAATAAGCAGAGGCACAGAGTTAATTTTTTTTAGGAAGGTAGGATTCTTTGATTCCCTTTCAATTTCCACAGAAGATGCAGCCATTAGTGGAATGAAGAGTTGTTGTTTGAGACAGCAGAACAAATTGTTTGTGGAAAAAAATACGAGTTAGGAATATAACGAAGAGAGATGAATGGATAGTCTGTGAGGCACAGAGTCAGGCTTCTAAGAAGATACTTACATGTAAAGCTAAACTCTGGATAAAATTTCTAAATAGAAGTTTGGTTCCTTATCAATTTTGAAGATCAAAGCCTGGCTTTATTCCATTTTTTACTTTGTCCACTCTGATTTAAGGTTTGAACCTCCACTCAGTGAGTGTTAAACCAGCCTTTCCCTGTGCTGAACTGTACAGAGAGAGCTGCAGCAAAAGGGATCCTACAGCTAGTCCACACAGTAAAATGTACAAAAGATGGTCGATAAAATTTTAAATCACATGTTTAGAAAACATAAAGATGGTGAAAATTAGAACAATGCCTTTTTTTTACTCCCTTAATTTTAAATCGTCCAAAAGGACACGTTTGAAATAGCTGAAAAGTTAGGAAGTTTCTCACTGTCTCTGTACCCCGCAGGGTGCTGCAAGCTCTGAAGCGATGTTGCCACCTTGTGGAACAGGAAGACAATCTGTTCATCTACAGGAAAAAAAAAATTACTTGCTTTCCCTCCTTGTACTTTCTGCCAAATTAGAAAAAACAGTCCTGTGCCTTGGGAGGAAAGGGGCCGATGGGCTGAGGATATGCTGGGAAGGAGCCGCAGTTGGAGCGCCCACACCTCTGCTGCTCATTCTCAGAATGAACTATATTGTCTTTGATTTTCTTATTTTTGTTTCCCATTCCTTGCACTCAATTTTTTTTTTCCCCTTTCTTTCTCAAGGACTGGTCATCTGCCCACTGCCTTGCTAGCAAAACTTGTAATTTTCATAAAGTGCCATGGATTATCATCCTGTAAGAAGTAAAAAGAAAGATCCCTTGGTTTTTATGCTCTGCGGTCCCGAGTCCTTGCACAAGAAAAGCTCCCACTGACTTCGGGCAGACTTTTGTCTGGTTTCTGAAGCCACACTTCTCCGTGAGATTCATAAAAGAAACCTTCAAAACCTGTGGGTACATGCCCAGCTTGTGTGGGCCAATGTTTTGGAGAACACGCATCACTTTTATGCTCAGAAAATCAAAACTGGGCACAGGGAAACGATCACTTTAGCTTTCAGAAAGAGCGAGTGCCTGACCTGGAATTTGCAGTATTTAACTTCAGCGTGGAACAACATGACAGAGAGATTTGGCTGTGTTTGGAAGGAGGATGCAAACCAGTATCAGCAGGGACAGCTGCTCCATCACGGACGCTCTCACTGGCTGAAGGGCAAAATCCAGATTCCTCACACCTTTACCCTCTTTCTTTCTCTTATGGTGTCCAGGGCCGACCTGCAGAGTGGGGAATTTAAGGGAGGTTCTCAGAAGAGGTTCATGCATGGAGGGATGATTCTACCTTTTTCTATCAAATTTTAGCTTTCCTGAGCTACTGAGGGAAATGGGGAGTTAGATTTTATATCTAAGAGTGGGCCTTAAACTCCCAGAAATTATTATTATCAGGAAATCTAAAAGCTTTTTTTCTTAATAACAAAAGTTTTTCTCTGATAAAATGAGAGTTTCCATTTGATACCTGTTTTGCCTAAAAAATGGGAATTCAAGTTTTCAACATATGCTCAAATGCTAGGATTTTCCTGCATTTCACTATTTCTCTTTCTTCTGTTTTCTCCTGCCCTTGCTGCTTTTTTGCAGTGGCGAAACAAGGTAAAATAGAAAAAAAAATTAAAATAAAATAAAACAATTTAAAAATAAAATTAAAAAAAAAAAATCAATTAAACCACATAAAATTATAAGAGCGATACAAGAGTGTCAAGAGGGGAAAAGAGGAAATATCAATAAAAGCATGTAGTTTTAACTCTACCCGTAAAATAAAATTAAGAAATAGTCAAGACTCTTTTTTGG
>VZRN01001085.1:215658-266303 GCA_013397935.1 Dasyornis broadbenti | reverse complement strand
CACTCTGCACTGTTTCTGTTTCTGTTTCTGTTTCTGTTTCTGTTTCTGGTCAGCACTATTTATAAGCGATCACCGCTGAATCGTTCAGCCTCTGGCAACGCCAGCATCTGACCCGCGGTGGGTAAACAGCAGCTCCCATCATACAATGTGAGTAACAAACTTCCATTTACAAAATATGTTTACCCCACTATGTGCTTGGGCATGAATGCTACCTTCTTTTTTGTCTCCAGGTCTGGATTTCCCCTCCGAAGGGTCCTGGAGAGCCCTAGGAGCTCCAGCACTTCCCGTGTACGTGCGTGTGCGCACACACACACACACAAATGTGGACACAGAGCCTCCCACCTTCCCACTGGGACACGGGTTAGCAAGTTTTAAATCCAAAGCCATCCCAGGAAAGGAGGTCTGGGCAGCATGGCATTCCTGCTTCGTGCTGTCTATGGCTCCGAGACTTTGGCATTGGAGGAGCAAGGGGGAAATTGATGGTTTGGGGTTATTTTTAAAAAATAACCTAAATGAAACTGTTGAACACTGAGGTCTGGGCCACTTCAGCAATTTACAGGCTGATCCAGCTGATAAAAATACAACGTCCTGATACGCTCCTCTTTGGTGGCATTCAGGGGTGTTGGGGCCTGAATCTGGAGGTCTTCTGCCTCTGTCCTCCACTCTTCACCCAGCACAGCCCCAAAATCCCCATTCCCACCTGACACATTGCCAAACCTCTGAGTTACTCCCATCCTAGCAAGCAGACAGGATGGGAGCTGCAAATGTGCCCCCTCCCCTCTCCCCGTGTATTTTCCCACCTTGAAATGCCCTGGATGTTTCCAAGAGGATCAAAGCCGGGCTCCTGCCCACACCAGTCCAGCGCTGGGATAAACACATCCCTTGAATGGAGTCAGATTTGTCCAGAAAGGGAAATGAAAGAAGGAACCTTCAAGGCTATATAATTTTTATGTGTCCCTCTCTTTCAGATCATACAGAAACAAATTTATCTGCAGAGCGTCCCTTGAAAGAGATGGATTCACAGAAATTTTGACCTGGAGTATAGTTTATTAGTAATGATAATTTTTTGTAAGATCATATTTTACCTGGAACCAAGTAAATGTCTATAAAAATGATATAATGAATTGACAAAATGATTCCTGGATTTTTTTTCTGCTGTTTTTCTTCTACAAGGCAATTTTTGTTTGCAAAGACAGATGCAAGTCCTGGCAACTCGAGTGCTGAAGCATTGAAAGGCACAGCAGGCAATTTCATGGTCAGTGACACTTTTATTTTAAAATCACGCAGGAGAACTGAGAAAAACACATGGACAAAGTTTGCAGATTAGTGTAGAAAAAGGCTTGTGGGCAGCTAAGGGAGCCTGGAAGGTGAGCTCATGCCTTGAGCCATTAACTCTCCAGCAGGTGCAAGAGGGTGCAAAGGGGTGACCAGTTTTACCACTCCGAGTCCCTGGTGCTACTGGGAACTGTGTGAAAGTCCCCCAGCAACTGTGTGAGTGTCGATAACCTGGGCAGTGATTGAGCAGGTTTGAGCAGGGATTCTGCAGGTTTTAATTTTTCCCTTTTCCCCTCCCACCCCAGCCCCATCGTTCCCGTGCAAGCACAACAGCTCCTTTCTGAACAAAGGATTGAAAATGCCAGAGTTTGGACTACCAGAATTTTCCTTTGGACTAGTGAAGCGTAAGGAAGAAAAAGAAAACACCACTTACCAGACAGGGAAAATTTAAATCATCACAATGAAATAAAACAGAAGCTGGGCAAAGCTGTTTTTAATGAAGACCATTACAGAGAGAAGTGGTGTTTTTCTTCCCTCCGTATTTGTGTGTGTGCAAACTCTTTTCTATCCAGTCACAATCAGGGAGCTGAAAAATCTGTCTTTAATTGCAGATGTTGTAAAAATAATCACATAGGAGACTAAACCAGCATTAAAAATGTGAATTTTTGACTTGTTGCCTTGGCGTGGAACATCTTTCTATTGAGCTGCTTATAAAGCAGTAAACTATGAGTCAAAATTTCTTCAAGAAGATGCCTTTTCTTGTTACGGTTATTTTACTTCAGAGGGTGTTTCTTGGCTTTGCCATAAAAAGGAGATGGTGGGGAATGTTTGCTCTGTCTTAAAAGACGGCTTTGTTTTTAATTATCCTTGCTGCAAAATACAGTGAGATCTTTCTGCTTCCATTTTTTTTTTTTTTTTAAACTCAGATAAAATTCTCAGCATTTCAGCACTTTTTTCTCCTCTGCAGCTTTTTCCCATTTGAACTGTTATTTATTACTTCTTTACTACCTTTCACACAGTTAAATGAAAATCTTGATGCTTAAAGGTGAAAACACCCAAAAGGAATTTAATTTTATTTTCTGGATAATGTTGCCCTCAAAAGAACAATCTACCTCCAAACAATGAGAAATTGTTTCTCCAATCCCACCTACCATCCTCCTTCTTCCCTGACTCTTCTGTTGAGTTTCGATCCCGCTGAGGGAAAAGGGGTATTTTGTTAGTTTGAAATCAGATTGCTGTTGCCTTTTTAGTACCTTTATAAATCCAGGAACATTAGCTGAAATGAAGTCTGGTGCAAAATGTTTCCTTTCTGTGGGACCTAACACATTGAAGGGTGCCAGTAGGTGGTCACTGTTCATAGACTTTAAAATGCAGATTAAGCCCAGCTGAACTGTGCCAAACCTTGTTCAACCCTGTTGAAGTCCAAAATAAATTCACACCTCCTCATTTCTGTCCTATTAATCAATCAATTCAAGAAACTGCAGTCTGTGGTGGGTATCAGTCAGAGACTTGTCTGTTCACTTGGGCTGATGCACAGAATAAATGTTTTCATGTATTTTAAAATTAATTTTATTTCCTGTGACTATATTTTTAATTTTGTTTTCTTTTTCAAGAATGCAACTGTGACTACCTGTTGTCAGGAAGACCATAAATTTCAAAGTTAAAATAACATTATATTCCAGTATTTGTTTTTCAGGGGGAAAAAATCAAAATAGCAATCTAAAAAAAATAAAGAGGAAACTGTGAACCCTGCTTGGTATAAATGTACAATAATAAGATTTATTTTTACTTTGGGTGTTTGAAACTTCTCTAAATTTATGCCAACAAACATAACTAGAGTCCTAGAATGATCATAATCCATCCACACCAAGTACAAAGAACGGTTGGTTTCTCTTTTTAATGTAGACTTGACTTTCCCAAGTCAAATTGTTACTTGGGGCGAGAGCAGTATTAGCTAATATTAACGAGCTCTAATTCTTTGCACTTTAAATATTGAGATTTCCAACAGCTTTTCACAGAGCAATGAGATAAAGAGTCCCAAGGAAAAGGGAAGAAATGTTCTCTCCATTTTGTACCCTGAAACTAAGGCACAGAGAAATTTAAGCAAAATCTGGTGCTAAGAGAGTGGCAAAACAAGCAGCAAGATTCAGATGGCTTCTTGTTTCAGCCACATGAAAGAATTCCTTCCCCATTGAAAAAAAAAACACAAACAAAAACAAACAAACAAAAAAAATCAACAATTTGTTCTAATCTTTCAGCCGTTAATCTGTGACAAGATACTTCTTACTACACCATGAAAGATTAATTTCTTAAAAGTACTTTGCTGTGGGATTTTGTTGACAGCTTTTGAAAAGTCTGAATGGTCTGACTGGCTTCCCAGACTCTACATCTGCTTTTATTCCTTCAGAGTTTTCTAACAAATGTATGGTTCCTGATTTTTGAGCAATGTGATGCTACGTTCCTTTTATCAGATCTATTGATTACTAATTCTTCTGTTTCATAGAATCACAGAATGGTTTGTGCTGGAAGGGACCTTTAAAGGCCACCCAGTCCAAAATCCCTGCAATGAACAGGAACACCTTCCACAAGATCAGGTTCTTCAGAGCCCTGTCCAATCTGACCTTGAATGTTTCCAGGGAAATTTAAAACAATGTCTACCAATGTGCACTAAAGAGAAGTTGGAAGATTATCTGGCATTCCCAAGGTGATGTTTGGAGCTTTTGGAGATGACTTTAAAGCTGCTGTAGTCTTCTTCTCTAGCACAGGGTCCTATATAAATGCTGGATCCCACATCACAGTATAAGGTTTGCTGTTCTGTGAGTTAATTTCTTCAGAACTCATGAGTGAGTGACATCTGATCTTGGCCGTTTCTTCTGTTAAATTTTATTGGCTTGTTCTAAAATTTCTGCTAATAACACTTCATCTTGACACCCTTCTTGAGCTTAATCCAACACAGAGGAATGTTTTTGTCCGGGAACCTCTCACTGCTACTCGAAAAAGAAGTGTTGAGCTTTTCTGCTGTGTCTTATCTTGTCTGAGAACTGGCTTTTCTTTGAACCAATTGTTATTTCTTTGAGCTCTCTGACAGGCATGTTTTCAAATAAAAGTATTTAGAACATTTTTTGTAAGGTGTTTTTTAATGGTTTTGGCAGAGGTTTCCTCAAATTATTTCTTGTCCTGCTTTATTAATGTTTCATATTTAACCTAACATAGTATGCTTTTCTCTTTTTCCTCCCTTTTATAAACAAAACTTCTGATCTTTTAAAAGGAGATAAAACCAGAGGAAATTTTAGGGAGAATTTTAGTTAATCAATATCATAAATCATTACAGTACCTCATTTTTAAAAGTCTCCATAGCAACTGCTGTCATTTGAGCCTTTTAGCTGTGCCTCTCTATTTCTTAAAAAAACTCCCGACATCCTTATTTTCAAGTGGTTTCATTCTCATGCATTACAGTTTCAGGTACCTTTTCCCTTGCTTTTTTTGCATTATGGATGCTGTGTCTTGCTGAGACAAACAAACCTATTCAGTTGTTCCTGTTACGCTCATTGTTTTCGTAGCAGTACTGCAGAAATTTTTGTAAATGTAACATTATCCATAATTTTTTAGAACAGAAAGTAAATGGTCATCATAATGATGATTATTAGAAGACCTACTTGAGATAAAAAAAAAAAAAGAAAATATTTTTAAGAAGAAATTGATTGAAAAATAATTTTTCTCTTTTGTTGGAGAAGAATGAGAAAAGAGAAAAGAAAAAAAATCCAAATATGAAAACCCTTTCTTAACCTTCTCAGTTAAAATGAAAGACAGCTTTCCCAGCTGCACCAGGAGAGGTTTAGATCAGACATTTGGAAAAAATTCTTCACTGAAAGAGTGGTCAATCATTGGAACAGGATGCCCAGGGAACTGGTGGAATCACCATCAATGGATGTGTTCAAAAAGCATGTGGATGTGGCACCTGGGAACATGGTTTAGTGCTGAACATGGGGATGAATGGTTGAACTCCAAGATTTTAGAGGCCTTTTCCAACCATAATGATTCTGTGAAATCTAGAATGATATGTGGAAGCCTCTGTGGGAAAGGAATGACAAATCATGGGTGACTTTTGTGGCTACAAGATGTCTCTTGGTGTCCTCAGCTGCCTGGACACAGAGGTGCATATAAATATATGGTGGCCTTCAGCAAACCCGGGCTGGCTCTTGGAGCAGATTTCTATGCTTGGCTCAAGCCTCAACAGACAAATCTGCCAAATCTTCTTTGACATCTTTCATGTCGTCGTGTGAGCAGATGCATGCTCAGGTGGAGGAATTTGGGCAGGAAAAGTGATGGAGAGATACTTGAATACCAAAAAGGGAACTACTGGGCCGGGAGGGGGTTTAGCAGTGAGGTTCCTTAAGGACTATTCAGCATTTCCTGATGGCCTGTGTACGTATGGGAGGAGAATGCCATGGCAGGCCACTGAAAGAAACTGGAGGACAGTCAATATCCGGCAAGGAAATATAAAGTTCACTGAGCTATAAACATGCTGCTGGTCTTCAGCTGGGATGGAGCATTGTTCTGCTCATGTGTGGAAGGAAATGAGGTCTGTTTTATGATCTGCACTCCTGTACTTGTGGGGTCCCTTTGTCTGTGCAGTGCTGAAAGCCAGACTGAAACCATGGAGTGGCTCCCAAAGCCATTCTTGTGTGCCAGGAGTGTGAGGAAACCCTCCCGTGTGAAGTGCAGTCACAGGGGACCAGACTTGCTGCTCTTAGTCACCAGAGAGAGCCACCGACTCCACTGACCTCAGGAGCCAATCAATACCTGTTAAGAAAGTGGTTAATACCTGTTAACCTGTGAGAAATTTCTTGTGCTCTGAGCCTAAACGGCCAGGTTAAAAATGGAGGGAAGAAGCTGAAAGGTTATTTGGGGGCAGCAGTCCCATCAAACCAGTGATTTCCTACTTGGTGGTGATCACAAGTATCAGCTTCTTTTATGGGTATGTGTGAGGAAAATGTAGTTGTTGCAGTGTGTTATCAGCAAGAGCTGCTCAGACATGCTTGTGGTTGGGCTGGGGGACCGATGCTAATAATTCAAGTTATCCCCATTCAGGCTTTAAAAGCCTTCTATTGTGGTAAACTGAAAGCCTCAGGAAATGTTTGCACAAACTCAGCAAGAAAGGAAGTTATCACCAGTTTCAACCCTCTGTATAACTCACGTGCTAAAAATGACTAATGCTTGGAGATATATGGGGCTCTTATTCAAGGACACTTATCTGTTAGACAATTCTTATCCTACTGCCAACCAAGGAAACTCTGTCACTGATTTGAGTGGTAGAATAATCTAAACTGTTCAAATAATTTACTGAAATCTCAAAGCCTGTGGGGTCCCATCTACTGATTATTTATGTCTATTGGTACCAAATTGCCACCAACCTCCATTATCTTAAGTGGAAGCCTAAGGCCCTCAGTGCATTTATTTTAAATGAGACCAATTAAGGAGGACAGTGCCATTATCCCCGCTTTTCAGGTGGAATGGGAAGCTGAGTCAAAGCTATATTAGGAACCTCAAAGCTATATTAGGAACCTCCTGCTTGTTGGGTGGAGAGGAGGAGTATAAACAAAGAAACAAAAAGCCCTTGTGTGAGTCTTTGTGGAAATTTCCTACAAAGCAGAGCAGCAATGAATCAAATATAGTCCTACATCTCTGAGAGCTGTCATCTCTAAATCCTCTGGTGCAGGATCGCAGCCCATGTGGATTGTTCAAGTCTACTGCAAAGTAGAATGAATCTGCATTATCAGACTCCATGTGACACCAATGACCCAAAAGCTTCTTCTAAGAGAACAAAGCAATGACCAGAGCAGAAACCACCTCTGTGTGACTAAAACCTTGGAGGGAGGAATTCAGGTGTTGTTAAATAAATGGAGTGCTTGAATGTTAAAAATATTTATGCTCCCTCATTGTACGGCAATCTCCCTACATTTAACTTACTTGCCTTTGGAACCACAGGAGAGATGCTAAACTGAGCCCGTGAAGAACTAAACCCTACAGATAATTAAGGAAAAAGGACAGAGAAAACAAGAGCTTTGTGCGGATCCTCTATCCAGCTGCTCCCTGTTTAAGCAAGAATCCCTTCATCCTCTCAAAACATTTTCACTGCGCGAAGCCTCTGTTTGGCCTGATGAAAAGGGGTCCTTGCCTGGTTTGAGGCATTATAAGCCCATTCAACAACTAGAATGTCAGCTTTCGGCTTTAAAATGAGATTTTTTTCCTCTATTAAAAAAAAGGTATAAGTTTTATGTAACTGTGTCTCTTAATTCTGCACATAATCTTAATATGGAAATATATCTTATCCACAAAATTTTACAGGATGAAATACAAAGGGACCATACAATTTATTAAATGTTAAGCATTTCTGAAGCTGTTGTGTGTCCCCTTGGGTTTAACTATTATTTTATTCTGCAAGATGTTTCCAAAGTGAGTGACAACTTTTGGGGATCCTAGAGGACTGCAAGATGCCTGGACTCAAATCCCTCCTCTAGCCCCTGGACTGGCCCAAATTTTCTCATCTCCATGGAGGGGAAGAGGGGAATATCTCAATGCAAATCTGTTATTCCATTTCCTCGTGGGTCTGGACACATTCATGGTGGACAAATCAGCTGGTTTGCAACTACTGCATCCCTTATTTGTGACCATCTCATCCCCATGAACACATTCTCCCAGCACACATTACCACAGAACTTCTGAACAATTTGCCAGGCTTGATATTCCAGATAAAAATTTCAGTAAAGTGAGCAGTTTTCCACTGGCACATAAAGCAGTAAGAAGACACCTGATATTCATTATCTTTTACCACTACCAGTCTTGTCTGGACATAAAAAGCTCTATAAACAATGGTCAGTCTGTAGATTGTCTTACCTAATGTATCATCATTACTTCAACCTTAGTCCTCTACCATCAGTGATAAGTAGGTCTCCAGGAAGAAACAAAATACAGTGACAGAAATTAAAGCAAAAGATTCTGAAAGCCAAAGCAATTTGAGAATCAATCTTTAAAAAAAAAACAAACTTTAAAAAAATACCAGGAAGAGGAGACAGCTGTAGGGCTCAGCTGGTCACACCTGAATCTCATGAAAGAGATGACGGAAGAGGATACTGGTCAGATAAAGAAAACTTAGGAGCTTATTGTAACAGCAAAGAGTACTAAGGGACAAGAACAATGCAATTGTAAACCCATTCCATACGAAGAGGACTAAGGAGAAGTCAGGGAGTTGCAGGCTCGCAATAAAGTTTGATTTTGACAGTAGGCAAGGTCTTGGAGACATTAGCTGAGGATGAGATCACAAAACATCTGGAAAAAGATGAGCTGATATAAAGGAATTGGGAGAGTTTCTGGAACAGAAAATCATGTCTGACAAAACGGATAGAATTTTTGGAGGCAGATGAGAAGTGACATGGTGAGTTCTAAGTGCTTCACAATTTTATGACGGTCCTTAGCACTTTGCCCAGCAGCAGATGTAGCTGTGTATGATAAATGGTGGTGCACATCTTCATTAGATAAATAGAAGTCTTGCACTGTGATCTAGAGTAGACCAAAGTGCCAAAAGAGACAGATTAAATAGGAAAAGTTGTTCATGGAACAACCCAGTTTGACTATGCTTCTTCCTGGACCTTGTTTCTGAATAATGCTCAGGCAGCAAAGCTGGCAGACTAAAACTGGGGAGCAATGGCCAAAGGCCAAATCTGACCTGAAGGGTCTTTTCCATTCTATTTTCTACATTCATACGTTTGAATTAGCTTATCATCCATTCTTTTTTATTTCTAAAAGGTGCCAATTTTCTTGTTTCTCAGGCCCAGGATAGTCTCTTGCTTTGAGCTGAGGTCTCTAAGTAGCCTGAAAACTTCTTTTTTCACGGGTGCTGTTCAAACCACAGACGATGCTCTGTTGGGGAGAGAGCTGCTGAACTATGTAGAGACAAAAGCTCAGATCCAGGATCCTGTAGGACCTGGGAGGTGGGGAACACAAACTCAATCTGCCCGGTCTGTGTGTTTCCTGCTGAAAAATTCCAGTACTTGCCTCCAAGAGGGGTGCATAACATAACCACAGAGAGAGAACTGATTCTAGAGCTGCAGCTTTTAGATTCTTAGGAGGAAGACACGGCCCTATCTTGGTTACCTCTGACTCTAAAGCCCCCTTGAGAAAACTTCGGTGAAGACAAAGTCATGTAGACTTGGGAAAGGTTAGAACTTGGATCACAACAAAATTTGATTGTTACACATAGGAGTCCAGAAAAATTCTCATCAAACAAAAGTGCATTTAATGAACTTCTGGGCTGTACAACGAGCAGTTCAGGAAAATACATGGACTGGTTTGTTGCCTGTCACAAAATTGTGTTCTAAGTGAACTGGGTTCCATTCCAGAATGACTAATTCTAGACAACTGTCCTGGGATCAACCCTGGGCTAATGCAGATATAACACCTTCATTTCTGAAACTAGCTTATTCGATTATTTTCCACATATTTCTGCCCTGTGCTGCTTTGCCTGTCACTGACATTCTTTGAATTGTGCATTAATTCTTGTCCTCTTCCCCTGTGTATAACATGTGAGTCTGGCACTCACTGGTCAGGGTCTAGGTAGATAAAATAAAAATAGTTTTTCCTGAGGGTCTTGTACAAAATCTTGGTGTTAATCACCCCATGAATGCCCGTGGACTGATTTCTTTTAGCTTATCTTTCTGTTTTAGTGTCTGTAATGTCACAAAATCAGCTTTTCCTGTGGTTTTCCAATTACTTCCTTCATTTGTCCAAAGTGGAAATCACACAATAGAAGGCTTAGCTGCAAAGTGAAAGTATTTCTACACTCAGTATTACATACAGAAAGTATAAAGGGCATTTGAAAATTGAATTCTAAAATTTTCTCGGAGGTAGCCTGAACGGAGCCTTGTGGATCAACCAATTCAGCCTCATGCTCCCTCAGCCTCCCACGTAACATAATCTGTTCATAAATTTGGTGTGTTCCTTCGTAAAAGGGGTTAGGTTTCTTGCCATAACTACTCCTATGGGAAGGCTGCTTCAAGCCCTCGCTCTTCTGACAATTTGAAACTCTTTTCTAATGTCTATCTGAAGTTTATTCATGGACAGTTAGTACCCATTTGTCCTTATGCCAAAATTGTCCAGTAGTTTAAATAGTCATATCAACTTTCAGCTTCTGTTCTGATACTTAAAACAAGCCTCTCCTCCCGTATATGAAGTTCCACATTCCTTAGATGATCCCAGTGCTCTTCTCTGCACCATCCTGATTTCCAGTTCACCTTTCTTGATCACAGGTGACCTGAACTGTGACTATTATTTCAGGAGTAATTAGTTTTGTACCTGTGTGCAACAGTCATCACCAAACCCACAGCTTTCAATCTGGCTTACCGAAGTGAAGACATGTCAATAAGGTTCTGATTTTAGCCAGGCTGGTTTGTGTAATGAATACAATTCTTGGTGTGTTTCCACAGTGCTTTCAGCTCCATCTAGACAAGAGACAGGCTTAAAAAACTATAATAAAAATTTTCTTCTTCCATCAAGTTCTGACCAACCTACATTAGGATTTAGGTGTCCTTGATTTGGTGGGAACACAGATTGCATATTTGCATCTGAGCTGTTTAAGAGTTATGGCTCAGGGTCACAAGTAAATTGTTGTGCTTTTGCAGGTGCCATGTGCCAGCTGGCCTGCCACAGTTGGCTGTGTTTGTTGCAAATGTGATATAATGCAACACAGAGGCTGATGCTGTGCTGCAGAAGCTGTTGGATGCTGTGGATGAGGGTTGGAAGTCATCACCATAAAATTACCAACTTTAACAAGCTCCAGGCTAAGACACGCAGATTTCGTGCTCACTTGCATTCAAGCTTCTATTACAGCCAGTGTGTGTCTGGACAATCGTGAAGAGATGGAGTAGAGGATATATTTAGGTGGACCTTTGTCTCCAAGGCAGGGAGGCTGTCAATAGTCAAGAGAGAGACAGTCACTTGCAAACAACATCTTATGCCACTTATCTTCAGCCAGCCTGGGTTACAATCTGCTCCATAACTTGGAGCAGTGCAAGAATTCAGATATACCTTCATGTGTTTCTGATGGAGCTGAACCTGATATATGGATCAAAGGTCAGCTGTAGCAATAACTTCAGAACTTCAGCAAGTATTTTTAACACGTGCTGTGTCAGTGTAATGGGCACAAAAAAAAAAAAAAAAAAAAAAAAAAAAAACCAAAAAAACAACAACAAAAAAATACTGTGCTCCTTTCTCCTGCTTTTGAGACCAAGAAATGAGAATTGTTCTTTGACGTTGTGGTTCCTGATGCAGTGTGCTGGATGGAGGCTCTGGATAATTCTAGGTAGCTGCATGGAGGTGTTAGAGGGCACAAAGCTGTTGTGGAAACACTAAAGTCCAGGAAGTGCTTCAGCTCGTAGTAAACATATACAGCAATATGTGATTCATCTGCTTAGTGCCACCTGAGGCAGGGGCTTGGAAACAGATTTAAGGTCCCTTCCAACCCAAACCATTTTCCGATTCTCTGAAGTATCTCAGCAGTGCCTTCCCTAATGTCCTGCAGGACCCAGCCCTTGTGTGTTATTCTTGTTTAGCAAAACCATCTCATGCTGTGAAATAGATTTTCATTACCTATACTGTGATCCTGTGACCTACTCATAGGTGTTGGTATTTATGTTAACCTCAGAATTAGTGTCACCCCGTGGATATATTCAATGTTCACCACAAGTGAGTGAGTGGGAGGGACCTTCACTCGGCCGGGGGCTTTGGAGTAAACTCCAGGAAGGATTTTCTGGAGAGACGAACTCAGTGCTTCTCTCTATGTCTGGAAGAATCTTGCTCTAGCGATTCCTCTGTCAAACAGAGCTACTGAAGAAACCCATATGCTTTTTTAAACAGTGGAGATCCTGGATGCTCCCAGAGTTTCCAGCCATTTCCACATCACACTAAATATTAAAATCACACTAAATACTAAATTCCACCTTACACTAAATAATTGGGACATACTGATGTTTGTTGTCCCTCAGAGTCATTTCTAAGCAGGTGCTGTGGGCAAATGTTCTTTTTCTTTGCCGTCCTTTGAAAGAGTCATCCAAAGCCTTTAATCCAAGCCAAGCCACAGGTCAGAGTTGAGAAATGGTTTATAGCTCCAATATTTTTTCCCTATGTGCTTCAAATAAAAAAAAAAAAGCAAACTCAAGAAACTGCTCTTCTACGTTCCCACCCCTTCCTATGAATTCTTTTGTCATTTTCAAAATGGGTTGATTTGATTTCCTTGAAATATTGCAACACACATACAAAAATTGCTCCCCAGCTGAGAAGTTTTTATATCAAGTTTCATCCCTTCTGCTGTTCCTTTATTTTTTTCTTCTTCAGGGAAGGTTACAAACCCATGGAAACAGGAGGGTTTATAATGAAAGTACTGGCAAGGCCTTAGCTGTAACATTTCCAGATGTGCTGGTGCAATTAGGGCTGGTCAAATACAGTTGGATGAAATCAGAAGTGACCCAAAGTCTTTGTCAAAGCCTTGAACTGAACCTTGAGGGGGCTGAAAGCATTTAGTTGAGTTTTTCTTTGTGTTTTGGAGGGGGCTGCTACATCCCGTTTTAAGATGGAATTGAATGTGAAGAACATTTTTTGCAGCACAGCATTTCTGCCTCCAGTCACAGGTAAAATGGGAAGTCCAGAGGCAATCGAGAACAAGGCTCTCCCTTCCTTCTCTCCCATCACCAGTACTGAGCAAGGAGCTCCTTGCCTCAAACACCTCCAGACTTTGGAAACCTTCTAGCAGCTTTCTATCTGAGTAATTAGCCAAAGCAAAAAAAAAAATTATATTTGGGTAATTTGATGGTTTGTGTCCAAATTTGACTCTGGGTTTAAGCTCTGCAGTGCAAGCTCATCTCACAACAACTGAAGGATCTTATTATGGCTTCAGATATGCGCAAACACACATCCCACTTAAAGCTATGGGAGTCCCAAGTGTGTATCCACAGCAAGGCTGACTGATTTTTATATTTTCCTTGGTTTTTCGCTTCCTTGTTTGAGTCTGGAGAGGAAATGGATAATGGGAAAAATCAATATCTTCCCAGAAGGTGCTTTGGGGTTACTGCAGTGGATTTGCTGTTCTGCAGTGTGTGTGGACACACAGCACGAGGATTTGAGAGAGGCAAGAATAACAGGGAGTAAAGCTTCTCCCTCAGGACAGAGGCACTGTCTCTCATATCAAACTCTGCAGGAAGTCAGAAAACCAAACCAATTTGTGTCAGAGGCTGGGGAGAGCCAAGTTATCTTCAAACCTGTAGCCAAAAACCAGAGGAGTTTTCTCATACCTGGGTTTGTTTTTCCATGCTGTCCCCTTGACTTGAAGTTGGAATCCTCTGCACAGGAACTGCAGGACCTCCCTTTATGTCACATAATTTACTCAGTGAAGAAAAATCCCAGCAGGCTTTTGAGCTTTCTGAGCCTTGTGTGACATGCTGCTCTAGATATCCATTCTAAAGCCACGTCTCTGCTCAGCTAAGGTTTCTTATTTTCTTCCCAGACCCAATGGCCCCCTCTGCCATTATTGAATAGCTGTATTTATTAAAAAACAAATTAGTAAGTAAGAGCTCTCCAAGAACACCCAGGTGCTGAGGAAGTTGTATTTGTGCCTCCAGAGGTGGCATGTTTTCCCCCTCAGATGATACCTGATCTAGTGTTATGGTATTGTGTTAACTGAGCATTATCGTGCTCGGAAGAGCTGCAGCTCAGATGAGACATAAATTTGAGACCCTGCTTGCCTGCAGTGAGCACTTTAACCAGGGAGAAATCTGTGGGAAGGCAGTAGGGATGATCAGGAATGGAGGGGAACGGGGATTTCTCTTGCTCTAGGCTGCCCTTCACCAGGATTCATCCAGAACAGGTTTTTTTCCCCTTTTCTACAGATGTTCTAAAAATACTGCTGCCCACCTTCATGCTTTAAACCTGCCCTAAATGTAAATACTCTTGCTGTTTCTTTATCTTCTCTGTTGTGATCACAAGGATATAAAAGGGAGGGAAAGCTGAAAGCCCTCAGACCTCTCTGCTTTCCTGCACATGAAACGTGTGAGAGCGTGATCACTGTCCTACAATCTCTTGTGTCAGATGGACAGAGGCACAGGGCTCTGGTAACTCCTGAGTCTGCCCATCGCTGTTACATGGCACTAAATCCCAGCTCCACGTTTCCAAAGATGCCCAACTTGGCAGCCTCAGCGCCAGGGAGGGCTTGCTTTTGCTAGAAGCTGACAAAGACATTGAATACCTCCAGATACGCGAAAAACACACAAATCCTCCCGGATTTTCTTCAGGGCAGCATTTATCAAACCAAGGAGAAAGCTGGATCCTTGGATCTCTGCCATTTTAAAGCTCTGAAGATTATTTCTGGTTACTGAAGTTTGACCTCCGCATTTCAAGCTGGAGTCTGAACTCCCTGGCCTAAATCTAAACCAGTCTGTGGTGTAGCTGTGGTTTTCTTCCAGGGTCAGCAATGGCTTAAATCCATGCCCAGCTCAGTAAATTGGAAATGGCAGAAGAAGATTCCAGGGCGGTGGCCCGAGAGGAAGATGAATACATCAGTGCCAGATAATTACAGCTCTTTTAAAAAAAATTTGGATGTCTAGAAGCTGTGCTTCATGTATTCATCTATTACATGTATTAGGCTGGAGATAAGGATACGTAATTAAAATGGTTCCCTTCAGCCTTAAAAATCTATGAAGGGTTTGCAAAACTGGTTGGCTCTGATGACTGCCTTGGAAATCTCAGGGGAAAAGTACTGCAGCAGAGAAAACCAGTTGTGCTTATTCAGGAAATAATGAATGGACACAACAAATACTTTGCAGAATAAGTCCCAAACCCTGTATTTGGGTAGCATTGCATATTCTATTTAAAATAAATTTATTTTTAAATTTTTTTTCCCTTGCCATAATCGCATGGGTTGTACTACAATAAAGTAAAGAGATGAACAGTAAAGATTAGCAAACTGGTCATCTGTCCACTCCCAAGGTCAACCCGGGATTAACTACAAACTTTCTAGCAATTACAGACCTGGTTCAGGATTCATTAATGAATACATTGTACAGAGCCAGATCAGGTACTTAAGGAAAACTACTGGATATATTTTTCCACTTTGACTGTGACAATTACTAACTGCTTTCTGATTAGGAATAGCAGCAGAACCACTTTAATGTAGTCCTATTTATGTTGTGTTAGGTTATACATCAGAAACTCAGATAAAACAATGTCAGAAACCTTATTAAATTCTGGATATGACATACAGATATTTAGCACATGAATGTTTAATTTGTCTTGATTTGTTATTGCAAATTCTTTTCAGACATGTTTTAGAATTTTATGTGAATTTACAAATTGAGATACAACCATTCTTAGGCTTCATTTTAACAAAGAAAAAAAATATTTAAGATTTTAGGAGTTGTCCTAGGATTTTCTGTTGAGACCAACTGAAGTGTCAAAGACTTCTTTTTTCCCCCCTATTTTCAAAGATAGGCCCTGAATTTGATCTAGCTGTCCATAAGCTCACCTATGTTTCAGGAGTTATTGGAGATAATGCCTAATAGCTCTTGTCTCACACTTTGCTGCTCTTGAACTTTCCAGAATGAACTGGACAAACTGGCTTGCCATTTATAAATGTGCTTCTAAATTTCATTTCCTGGGGATCAAATCCAAAATTAATGTCTATATACCAAAATAATAATAGCAGCAGCAGATAGCATTGCCTAAGCTTTCTGCTTTTCCTGTTCTTTATATATTTTAGTAGATTATTATACTAACAGTGCTTGCTAAGTAGAAAAGTAGTATCATCAAGTAATGTTCTGATTTGTTCCTTGTCACAGGAAGAGACGAAGCCTAGAATAGGTTTTCAAAGTGTCTGAGTCCTACGCCTGCATTTTCTCCCAAAATAGTTGTATTGAGCTGTTTTATTTGAGGCAAAAGTGCTCAGCATTAAGTTAATGGCCCCTGCTGAAGTCAGCTGCACCATCAGCAATGCTGGGCACATCCAAAGCCTTGACTCTTGATTTTGGTTGTTTTATGCCTGTATAAAATGTGCATAGAGATGTATCACATGAAAAAATAAGATTTATGCCTTTTTACTTCTCCTGACATTTGTGTCTGTGATCCATTTCCTATGGGCAAGAGGCTGAAACCACCTTGTTTTATAGTTAAGGGAATTTAGCAACAGGGGTATGAGCAGAGTGTGCCAGTAAATCTCAGGATCAGGGAGTGTCCCCTGGCAGTGTTTAGGTTACACAGATGTACCCTCAGGGCTGTTAATTCAGCAGGAGGGAAAGTGGATCCAGGCTTTTGCTGTTGCAAAATGATAGGAAAATGTCACAGACCTTGGACTTTGTATTTAATTAAGCAAAGGATGTTGTCCCAAGCTACATTTTGGACCTGGAGCATCATCTTGTCTGGCCAAAGGACTCCTGCGATGACTTCTTCCTTCAGTGTTCCCCAGAGCTCTCACTTGGACTGAAAAAAGTGCAGAACAGCTTTCTTCTGGCACAGCTCAGTGCCAGGCCTTGAGACTGACAGGTATAAGAATATGAGCTAATGCTTATCAGCTGCACATCTGGAGTAACAACAGAAAACTCCAGAGGTAAAGACATCCCATGTCCTCTAAAGCCAGCTCCTGACTTCCTAGGGTACCAAGCATCTTTACAACAGGCAAGGTACCCAATAGCTTCTGATGCTTCAGAAGTCCGGATGCTGAACCAATTGTTGCTGCTATGGCTTGTTTTACCTCAAAGCTCTATTTTCCAGTTCTCCTAAAGCAATAAAAACCAGGGAATAAAAGGAAGCAGTGACACTCTGATGAGACGACTGTAAGTTCAGAGAGATGTGAACCGGATGGGGAGATGGCAAAGTTGGTGGGAAAATAACCAGAGTACTGAGCTTGTGGAACAATGATCATCAGCAGGATGTGCAACTGGTGACTGGTTGCTGGCATTTTTCTTCTGGGATCAATAGTTGAACTGATACTGCTGAACATTGTCATTGATGGCTTTGGAGATGGGACAGGGATCACCTCAGCAAAGTCATGGATAACACTAAGATGGGGAAAGTCACAACTGGAATCAACCTAAGTGAATGTTTGGATAAGGGATTTATCGTTTCGTGAGAGTTTGGCTCTAAATGTGCATTGAAGCTGAGAGATGGGAACATGCTTGTTCCACATTGTCTCTTTCCTGTGGAAATCCTGAAGAATAGCTCAATATAAATGATCTTCAGGACGTTGCTTGGTTATTCCTGCACTGAGCCCAAACATTTGTGGTTGTGAAGAATTTATCAGTAATGGTCATGGGCTTCTGGAAATGAGAAAGGAAGATGGAATGACAGAGGCTGTTGTCAAAAGAACCAAGTTTCTCCACAGTCTAATGCAAAGATTAATCTGGAAATAATACAGTTCATCTTTTCTACTCCTACTTGCAAGAGTTTTCCCTTGAAGTGAGGATAAATTAATATATTTTGCAGATTTTAATGGCTTCTAATGTGTAAGAACATTAGTGACAAGAAAAAAACTAATAAAAATGGTACAAAGTTACAATAAAAACATCGCTGATTTTGAAGGCAATCATATTTTTTTAATATGAGTGAAGAATTTAATACTTGTAAATGGAGTCACAGCACACAGGGATTATAAACATGGAGAGTGGAATTTTCAGTGGAAGTCTCACCTGAGATACAGTTGGAAGACCTGCCTCCTACTGATTGATGAGCAGCTCCTCATATTTCCCACCCCACTGGCCCAGACTGGATTCAATCTTGCCCATTAACTCAGCAACTACTTTGCTGAAGGGGAAACATGATGAAGGCTGAGTTTCAAATGGTTTCAAGGTGCTGGTGACTTTTACAAACTGCACAGACCTTTTAGCAGTTAAAGGACGTGTTTATTTCTCGCATTATTGTTCTGATTAAAACAGTTCCTCTTGCAAGTGTGTAAAAGGTGGCTTTAAAACAGTGCCTGAACACCTGCAGGATCAGAGCCAGCCAGGTTGTTTTCAGCCACCATTTCTAAGCCTGTAGAGCAAAGCCAGGCTCTGTGTTTGTGTGTTACAATTCTTAGGGATGCATAAGGCAGGATAAATACCATGACTCCTAAGATGATTGACCTTCATGGCCTTTCTTTCTGGTGCTTCTTTCATGCTTCACCTCTTGAAATTTTGGAATCTCTATTTTAAGCTTTGTCAGTAGTATTGCTTGTATTTTTGAGAGTAAATGGAGAAGAAGTGGAAGTAAAGAGGGGAATTGTTTTCTTTGTGTGACATTCAGGCTTATTAGCAGGGGGGTATCATGTAAAATTGAAAAGAGAACATAATCTAGGACCAAATGAAGAGACGAAGAACAGATTAGTACAAGAATTTTAAATATGGAAAACATAGAGTTTGACATCCAGTGGGGATCTGCCAAGAAGACAGGGGAGGAATGAACATTCCATGTGGAAGAAAACCCCAAACCAGATATATAGGTAGAGGAGCTGAGAAGGAAAATTCAGAGCCTTGTTGATTGAGAAGATTTAGGGATCATGGAAAATGGGGCATTTGGGAACATTAACTGTGAGTACTTTAGGGTGGTGAAGCCCTGGCACAGAGAAGCTGTGGCTGCCCCATCCCTGGAAGTGTCCAAGACCAGGTTGGGGTGGGGGCTTGGAGCAACCGGGGATAGTGGAAGTGTCTCCTACCCGTGGCAGGGAGTTTGGAACAAGATGATTTTTAAGGTCCATTCCACGCCAAGATTTCTTTCTATGACTTCCAGGAAACTGGGACCAAGAGCCCTGAAAGGAATTAGGAATTGCTTGAGACTGTGGCATAACCTGTTCAGAGTTTAGACTGGGACTATGTACAGGAGAGATTCTATGTGTAGAACAAGTACCCAGGGATGTGAAAGGAGCAGGCTTGGATGTGCCAAGGAGGACACAGGTCTGCTGAGTGTGCTGAGGGTGTTGAGGCTCATGAATCCATCTGAGAATGTAATGGTTTCATAGAAATCCACATTGCCATGGCTGGTAACTTTCAGCCTTCAGACGCCCCTCAGGGCTGCTCATGACCAACAGTGAGACAGCCTGACGCTGATCCTGGAATTCATTTCATCTGTTTAGCTCCACAATGTGAATGTTGGCATTAGAGCCAAGTTCCCATTGCAGCCCTGGGAGATAAAATAGGTGCTTGAAAGGCATAATCTCATCTGAAGTTGCTCATCAGCCACTTTAAGTCTTTCTCCTTGTTAGGTGGAGATCTTTTGTGGTTTTTGCTATCAACTGTTGCTGTAGCCCACAAAGATGGTGCCAGAAGACTTCCGACATACCAACATCTCCAGATGACACTACATGTCATACTTCTGGCTTTTATCTAGCTGATAAATAGCTTTGAGAATTACAGGCAGCAGCTTTCTATGCTGAAAAACTCCCCAAAACCTGATGTCACAAATCCTGTCAGAATATGTTTGAGTCCAGTTTTAAAATGCAAATAAAACCAGTGGGTGATGGTGAGCTGAACTGGATTCCCAGCTGACCTCTTCGGGAGAGATCAGTTGGATTCTGTGCTTGAAATGCCTCCTGCTAACAGATAAACAATCTAAAATTTGGACCTGGAAAAAGTATAAAAGAAGCTGAGTGCATGACACTTGCTCAGGTGCTGACAACCCTTTTGATGTAGAAATCTTCTGTTCTGCCTCCATCAACTGCATCACCCCTGTAGGTGCTGGATTGCACAACACTGGCATTTATCCTGGAAAAATGTAACAGTCTGGTCTTTATAAATCTTTGATGCGAGACCAAGGCTGGCACTGCAACATCCTGTGGAGTTATTAATTATGTTCCCAATGTCCATTAAGTTGCTCTGTAAGTTCACATTGCATTACGTAAATGTGTTACAGGATTGTGTCCTGTCATATGCCTTCCATGATGGTTTTGGGAATGAGATTATTTTGCTGTTGTTGCGGGGGATAATTTTTAGGCTGTCAATTAATAATGCATGACAAAGGGAATAATAAATGCATGTTAGCTCTTTGATCCAAGAAGCAATTGAATAACTGTGTCTGGCCCAAAAGTCTTTGAAAGGTTCCAACTGCGCAACAGATCTTGGGTTAGGGAGTCTGAGCTGCAGCAAGACTGCAGAGTGTGGTGACAAGCAGAAGTACCAGGTAGGGCAAAACACCATGGGAATGTGCTTGTGTATTCCCAAACCTCCTAAAAGATATCAGCAAGAGCTAGAAACTGAAACAGCATCAGGCAGGTCGTGGTTCAGTGCTCAGCCCACTGGTTCACGCTCTGATTTGCATCCAAAACATCACACCAAGGAATTTTTCAGCTTGTCCTGCCAGGCCAGCTTTCCTCCTCTTCCCAGCACGAAAGAAACCCAACAATTTCAGCAGAGAAGCCGGAAGGATCTGCTGCAGCACCCTTTGCTGCTGAAACCTCTCGCTCCGCTCAGCGTAACCTCTTCCCTGCCCGTATAGAATCCCGTGTCCAAGGGAACTGGAAACATATGGCACAATCCCATGTACATATGAATTCAACACAGGAATAAAGAGCACAAATAAAGCCAGGCTGTCTGTCTTATCCACTTGCATACCTTTCGCTTAGAAACTTGCTGAAAGCCTCCCCAAATTTTCCATCAGAGCAGAGGTGATGCTTGGAGCTGCATGAATGCATAGAAAGGCAGAGTCCCTGACCCAGAGGTCTGCCAGGGGAAAGAAACCAGACAGAAAAAGAAGGTGACTCTGGAGTCCCCCTCATTTCATCTCATTCAGGCTACCAACTGTTCCCTGTGTCCCTGAACTTCCCCTCTTAGTCTCTTGCACAGGACTGTGTTATTTGAGGCAAGGACTATTTTTCTGTTCAGATTTTACACAGGTCTCATTGTAACATCCTTCTGATCTGGCTGTGAGGCTTCTAAGAACAGTAACAATACTACCAATAGTAATAATCATCCTATTTTTCACTTTTAAGCTTTAAGCTTGGTCTCATCTGGGTTCAGCTCTTATTTATGGATGCTCGGTTATTTTTTAAAAAAAATTAATCCCAGACAAAATGGCCCTTCTCCCATTTGCTCCACACAGACAAATCACTTGGTCAGACAACCTGCTTCACCAGTTCCAAGAAGAAACCAAGACACAGTGACCATATTCCTGGGGTAAACACAATTCTTACAGTGAATTCATGGTGATGGGCAAGCTGGAAATTTTTTTTTCATTCTTGTATTGACAACTTGAGGGTGACTATCGAGAATGCCATAATTTTCATCAGATTCCAGTGCCTCTAGCATCTGCAGAAAAACTCATTTGGCCAAGCTGCAAAAAGGAAAAGGGTGTGGGGAAAGGAAACAATAATTGCCTCAGCTATCAATGTCTCTACCATTTGCATGCTGGAGCTGCTCCAAATAACTTTGCCTCCTTTGGAAGCTGCTGTTTACTCCAGTTGCTTTGTACTGGGCTAACAGCTCCAATAAATTCCGTGCTATTTCTATGGCTCGGGGTGGCTGTCATCTGAGTTTATGAATGTGAGATTTGTTTGGCTCTCCCCCCCATGAGTGATTGGGGTTAGAAAGTGTGATTATATTTGGGCAGAGGGAGAGAGATGCTGCGAGAAGGCAAACTGAACAGACATTGTGAATATTTATTTTTTTTAGATGGAAGGCAGTTGTATTTATGTACAGTTGTAAAACAGAAAAGATATTGGTTTCTGCTGCAGGAATTATATACTAACTCCAAAAAATGTACACAGTGAGAGCTTATAATAGAAACTTATTCCAGCAGAATCCTTTTTTTTTTCAACAAACATCTAGATTGGCATGTGGAGCATGCTGTGCTGAAGAGATCGAAGCTTGATTGTGGTTTCATATCTGGCATTCCTCAGTGAACAGAGAACTGTGGTCCTTATTCATAGTATTTTGGGCTGGGGGTAGGACAGGGGACTCTGCCATGCAGAATGGTTCTTGTTTTTGCAGGGAATGGGAAGCCAGAGGAGCAGCCAGTTCCACTGTCTTTCATTTTAACTCCTCTGTGAGTCTCAGATGTGGCAGCATGGCAGTAAAATGCCAGAAGAACGTGGAAAATTTTGTCCTTCTAAGTCATATCATATCAATTAATTTGCTAAAGCAGGCTTAACAAATGTAATTCATTATGAAAACACAGGAGCAGGCTTTTCTATTTCCATGTGTTGCTTGGGCTACACATGAGGAAATCAGGACCGCAACTTGCTTATCCATGGTGGAGCAGCACATGATGTTATGTGCTTAGGGATTTCAGGAGAACAAGGCATTTTCAGCTTTGCCTTTCCAGTGCTTCCAAGGCCTTATGAAAGAGGTGGTGCTTCCAGCCTGTCCTGGAAAACTCTGTCATGTCAATACACTGCGGTAAAGGGCTCTTGTGGTGAAACACATGGTCTGCCAGCTGCTGGAGAGCCGTGAAGACATCATCTAAGTCAGGCTGGCATCACCATTAATACAGGAATTTGTGTGGTTATGTTAAGTGCTACCACCTTTTTGGGAGAGAGTTTTATTTTGTGAAGTTCATCACCATGAAGAGTTGGAGATGCACTGAGGAGGTGTCTCGTAGCATCACTCTGAACAGACACTGCCATGAGTCCCACCAGAGGAACTGAGTTTTAAGCTTTAAGTTTAGTTCAGGGCTCTTAGATCCTTCAGTGGCCCCAGCCTCTCACATTGCTGAAATTTCCCGCTTTTATTTTCTAAGGAGCTGATGGTGAACATGGCAAGTTTTTAATATTTTGTCCATTCAAACGGAGTCTGAGATGATTTTAAACTCCCCCTCCTGTGTTGTTAATTAAAATTTTGGATCACTAAACATTCTCTTGCTTTGAAAATATGTGTCCCTGATCTCCTCACATTTTAGCATTTTTAAACAATAAAATTTCAGGGGCTTTTAGGCTGGCGTAAGTTAATAATCTCTATTTTCTTATCCTTTCACTGACCTTATTTCAGCCTTATTCATACAGCTCATAGAGGCAATATAAGATCCTCATTGGGATGGGATTCAAGAGTATATACAAAAAAATGACATGTGTTTTCCTGTTTCCTACTGGATTTGCTGAGTGATGTGCTGCTGAGGAAAAGCTGGCTAGCTCTGCAAGCAAGGGACCTGGGCTATGTGCTCTGCAGGACACCTAGGGAGGTATTTGAGAACCGAAGGAAAGCAGGGCAGAAAGGCCCAAAGTGGAACTGATGAATTTGATGTATTCCAGTGATTTTCAGACAAGTTAAGACACATTTTCCCCTGTAATATGTGTAACACACGATGTCATCTTCAGTTCTACTTTGTACTCTGGATCACTGAAAAAAAACCTGGAGGGTTTTTTTTTTTTAAATCTTAGATTTGGATAAAAAGTTGATATGTCCAATAAAGCGAAATTAAATATTGCCCCATTGATAGGATTCTGATCACCCAACTCCTCTGGCATGGCTCTGTTCCTCTAACCTAGACACACTGGGATCACTTTATAGACAGTGGGAAGAAACTGGTGTGCCTGGGAAGCGATTTCTGAGGCCTGGTTTAGACATTCTTTTAGTATGAGAGGACCAGCTGGAGGAGCCCCTTCATTCCCACAGAGGCAGACATCACTTGGGGTGCAGAGTTTCAGGGACCCGGTTCCTTCTGTCTTAACCCTTTCAGAAAATGACTGTCCTCCCCCCTAAAGCCACCAAGGTATTGCTACCGTTCTCACCGTAAGATGGTTTTAGGCCTCAGCTGTCTGAAAACTTGAAAAATACATCTAATTTTTACAATAAATACACTTCAGGCCAAGAGATACCTGTTTGAACTTGAACACACTCTTTCACTCATTAGTTCTTTTTCCTTGATGAGAGGGACTGATCCTCACTGCCAAAATTCAATTGCTTTTAGACTCCTTTGGGAGGAGATTTTAGTTAGACCTTTTTTTTTTCAAATTTTCTAAACCAAACCCAAGATGAACAGGAACACTAAACCTTTCAGCTAGAAATACTTGACTGATGCCTGGAAATATCTGAAGGATGTATTCAGTGCCCTAGATTAGCAATCAGCTAAAAGTATTTTTGGCTCCTCTTACTTTTATTCAGAATTGACTTAAGCAACTTGGTCAGGTTCTGAAGCAACCCACATTCAGATTGAAATATGGAAGTTTGTGGGAATATCTCACAACACAATGGTGACAGTCATGCCTTATTTTTCTCAAAGAGATGATTTCTTATTGTACAGTGCATCAAAATTGAGTGCTATGTTTTAACTTAGCCTTCTGAAAGACAATATAGGGCTGCATATCCAAAATCACAGAACTAACATATTTAAAGGGGTAAATGATATTGAGTCTTCAGAGGGGAAAAAAAAAAAATAAACCTACAGAAAAATTAAAGCAGTCTGTTTGTGTTGCCATAGAACATATGGATGCCAGATTGCAATGGTGAAAGCCCTCGCATGATTTGAATGCTTTGACTTTTCACAGTGGCCTAATTATAATTAAGAACTGCCCTCTGCAATAATGTGCAAATCAATAACTCCTTTTCCTACGCAACGAGGAGAGAGCTCTTTGGGTTGCTTGGCTGGACGGCGATCAAGGACGTTGTTCCTGAGCACTGATTGCCCTTCATGGTACATTATTATTCATGAAAATGTTACTTCCCACTCTTCTAACGGTGACATCATGAAATCAGTGAAGACAAGCTCCCTTTCTCAGCAGGACAGGCGCCAGGATGGGATGGAGACATGACTGACTGGTCCCGAGGCAGATGCTTTCTGGTTTCTCACTGCTCCTGGCAGGGCTGGTGGGAGCTCTCACTAACAAATTGAAGTTGTGCAGGACTAATCTTAACAGCTCATTTTAATAATACACTTATCTGTTCTTTACTCATGAACGTGCTTTCACCATCTTTAGAGAGTGAATTTCTGGGAAAAAAAAAAAAAAAGCCCCACAAAGCAAGGATATGTGGCTGACCTGCAGTGTATCTGACCTTATACTAATGGAGATTTTTAGTTCCTAGTTCTTTCAGGGAAGTCACCCAGACAAAGCAGATTTGCTAAACCATTACTTTTCCACACAAAAATTACAGTTGAATTTGATAACAGAGGTTAAACTGAATTTGGTCAGAGTTAAGAAAGGGTTGGGTTGCATCTAGACCATCAGTGAAGGAAAAGTGATGACTGGAGAAGAGGTGAAAATAAATCCAAGTGTTTAAGAGAGACAAATCTCTAAAGAAGTAGCCCAGAGCATCCAAGATGTACTTTCTGGCAAGACTGGGGAAGTTCAAGAGGGCTGAAATCAGGAACGATCACAGAAAGAGCATTCAAAATGTTCCACTGTAGAAGAGGAGAGCAAAAACACCCAGCACAGTTAAGAGTCACATCACCTCTGTTTGTGCTTGTCTCTTTAATTAGGGAGGAGGTGAAGGCAATTATGCTACTAATTTTTGTGGCTCCACAGTGCACCTAAAGTTAGGCCAGACAACTATAGGCTTTGGAACTATATTCAGATTACTTATTTCCAAAATCTGTTAATAACGTGTTCAGACCGCCAAGCTGTTTCATTTCTTTCCTTCTTTTGATTGCAGAGTAAATGTCCTTAAAGGCAAAGATGAGTCTGCTCAGGGCCAGGCCAAGAGCCAAGTGCTGGGTAGGTAGGAAGCTGTCTGGACATGGAGATCGGGAGGATTGGATTATGAGAATTCCTGTAGCCTTGCAGTGTCCTGAGGAGTCATTCCCTCCATTTTGGTGATGTAGCGTGTGTGCCGCTCCATCCGTCTGGTTTCCACTGACTACCTTAAGAAGAATGATTTCAGTTTCCATAGAACCAAAGAACCCCCAAGGCTGGAAATGACCTTCAACACCCCCAAGGCCCACTGTCAAACCAGCACCACTGTCATGTTCACCACTAAACCACATCCTAAAGTGCCACATCTACACCTTTTAATTTCACAGAATCACAGAATAGTCTGAGTTGGAAGGGACCCACAAGGATCATCGAGTCCAGCTCTTAGGTGAATGAATGAATTTCCCATGTGGAAATTGCCCCCATACCTTGGGGTTATCAGCACCATGCTCTGACCAAACGAGCCAATCTCAGGGCCTACACTTCCAGGGATGGTGACTCCACCACTGCCCTGGGCAGCCCTTCCCAATACTTTACAACCCCTAATATGATGAAATTTTTTCCCAATATTTAATCTAAGCCTCCCCTGGTGCAGCTTGAGGCCATTTCCTCTCATCCTGTCACTTGTTACTCTGTGGAAGAGACTGACTCTCACCACACCCTCCTTTCAGGGAGTGTAGAGAGCAGTGAGGTCTTCCCTCAGCCTCTTTTCCTCCAGGCTGAGTCCCCCCAGCTCTCGATGTCATACCCAAGCCCTGACTGATGCCACGCACCAAATACTCCTGCGTGCTCTCACTGAGCATTGAGCCTTTTTCAGGCGGGCTTTTTCTCCCCTCAGTTTTGCACGTGAGCCACTGACAGATTATTGCACTTATGCTGAGCATGAGGCTGTGTGTGCACCATTTGTAAGGATCAGAGCTTTGTTGCTCATTGGGAAGGAGGTGCCCTGGTGTGAAAGGCCCTGTGCAGCTGTACAGGGGTAGCTGACTTCATACTTTAATCTCCAAGCAACTTGCACTATTATTTTCTCTTCATCTGCTGCCTGAGCTCCTCAGATGTGTCTTGCCATGGGTGCTGTTGCAGCGACTTAGAGCCTGTAGTTCACCCCAAGGACAAATTCTGGTTTGGAGCAGCCTCTCAGGGGCACAGAGCTCTGAACAGCCAGTTGTCTCAGCAAACTGCTTCATAGCTCCAGTCCCCAAGAGGCTTTCTCCATGCCTTTGACCTTGAGCATCTGGCTATATGTAAATATAGATATATATTTATACACACACACGCTCTGGACAGCTTGCTCTGTACTGCTTACAGTGCAGCTCCATTAAAGCTCTGTGTTTTAAATGCTTCCCAAGAGCCATGGTTTAAATTGAGTGGAGTTGACTACTTATATGAAAAGTCATCTTCTCCTGAATCCAATCCATATCCTGGCAAGTGTCTGCCAAAAACATTATTCCCACCTCCTCCTCTCATGAAATATGCATATAAAATGCCCCCTGATTGGTACGTAAAAAATTCATAGTTCCTGACCACATTATAGTGGTGGAACCTAGCAGTCTAAAAGATGCCTTGTGACTCCTACAGAGATGATGCCCTATTCAGGAAATTAATATACAGGAGAAGCCTAAGCACACAGGCAAGATTCATATATATTATTCTGCAAGGGCTATTCATGTACTTGGAAAGAATGCTGTAGCTGTTCTCATTTACGATATTTAGTGTACTTGATAAATATTTGCAGTTCAGAGTATGTAAGTTTATCAGTACATGTATAGACAAGCATTGAAATTCACACATATAGAATCAGGATCACAGAATCACAGAATGGTTTGGGTTGGAAGGGACTTTAACGATCATCCCATTCCAACCCCCTTCCACTATGCCAGGTTGCTCCAAGGCCCCTCCAACCTGGCTTTGGATTCTCCCAGGGATGGGGCAGCCACAGCTTCTCTGGGCAGCCTGTGCCAGGGCCTCCCCATCCTCACAGGGAAGAATTTCTCCCTAATATCCCATCTAACCCTGCCCTCTGTCAGTTTAAAGCCATTCCCCCTTTTTCCTCATGCCATTGCAAAAACTCCCACTCCAGCCCTCTTGGAGCCTCTTTAGGCACTGGAAAGGTCTCTAAGATCTCCCCTGAGCCCTCTCTTCTCCAGCCTGAATAATCCCAAATCTCTCAGTCTGTCTCCAGAGAAGAGGTGCTCCAGTCCTCTGAGCACTTCCTCTTTATGTCCTGCATACTTTGGGGGCCCCAGAGCTGGATGCAGAACTCCAGGTAGAATCTCACCAGAGACAAGTAGAGGGGCAGAATCCTCTCCCTCTATCTGCTGCCCACGCTGCTTTTTACTCAGCTCAGGATAGGATTGACTTTTTGGGTTGCCAGTGCACCTTCCCAGCTTATGTCGAGTTTCTCATCCACCAAAACCCCCAAGTCCTTCTCAGCACGGCTGATTTCAATCCACTTTCTGCACAGCCTGTACTGTGAGGTAGGAGACTTTAAACTGCATTTCTGTTAATCACAATCTCATTGCATAATAGGAGGAGAGTAGCCTTGTGGTTGACACATAAGTATTTTCTTAATAAAAAATGACCCATGATTGATTGAATTTAGAATTTATAAATATTTCTCAACAAAAAATAATTGAAGGACTGGAAAAAACACTTTACCCTCTCATTCTGACTTTGCTGGGAACCTGGGGGAAATGTTTGGGATTTTTTGTTTTGAAATACAAAGAAGAAAACCAGTTAGTAAGAGCTCTGTAACAGAGATTTATGGTTAATTCCCAGAAACTCCACAGGGGATTGGGAACTGGGAAAATATCCTTTGTTCTTGCTGTCCAGTCTTCGATCTTTAAAATGGAGATAATTATCTTTCTTTCTGTAGGGAGCTGAACTGGCATTCCTGTCCTGGCATGCTCTGATTTTTAAACCTTTAAAAAGTTTTCAGCTTTCAGTAAAGGTCAGTCTTTCCCTTATTTATTATCTACAATAACCTGTTAAGGGAGTTTGGGGATAAATGACTCATTATTACGGTAGCACTTAGGAATCTTCTCTGAGTCTGCAACCTGTTGGGAAAGGCCCTGCATCAACGTGTAATAGGAGACACTGGCTGCTCCAAGGAGTCGTGCAGGCTAAACAAATTGAAGAGAGGAAGGAAGTCTGCAATTTGTTTTTCTCATTTACCGGGAGAACAGAAGCACAGAGGTATGGGATGAATTGTTAGGGATCATACAGCCAGGCTGTAGGAGAGCCAGAACCTGAACAAACATCTCCTGCCTCCTAGTATTGTATTTGTCCCACACGATCTCCTTTCTTTTTTGCTGGTGGAACCTGCATTTCCATTAAATATGCAATTTTTCACTGTGGTGGAGACCTGTCAAAGAGTGGGAAGGAAAAACTTCTAAACAGAAAAACACAAAGGGAAGCCTGCCCTGCCCACCTTGCATCAGCCACTACCATCAACCCCTCCTTGCTGAGTGAAGGGAAGAGTTTCCAGATCCATGCAGAGCTTAGCAGGAAGGACTCACCTTATCTGAGAGGCACTTTTTGCAGCGTGCTGAGTGCTGTGTCCACACAACAACGTGTCAGAGCCACTGCAGCAAGTGGGGAGAGTGTGAACACATCCACTCATCAAGTGAATACACACTCCTCTGTGTGAGTGAGACTTCAGGGGGTGTCAGTCCAAAAGACAGCTGTCTCCACTGGCAGGCAATTCTTAAAAAACCAGCTGGTTGCATCTCTGACTCCATTAACCATTGCACTGTGGCCAGCATGATATCAGAGCTCCAAGAGGCCAAATCAATGCCTGGCTTCCCTCCCAAATCTTATTAAGCTGACTATAGCTGTTTGCATATCATTTTCTAGAGAAGTGATTTGAATTTGTGATTAGACAAAATAAATAATTATTTTTCTCTTTTTTTTTTTTTTTTTTTTTAACAGTCTAATAAAGCAGGGATTGTAGTTGTGAATAATTTAGCTGGTGGGTTTTGCACTCATCCTTGAATAACTTGCTTTGAGGAAATCCTGACAGAACTCAGTGGAACTGGACTCGCACACTGGTGAGGAACCCAGCCCACATTTCTGTCTTTGGATTGCTGTATCAGTTCATTTAGAAACATGTAGGAAAAAAGCTGTTTTGTTCAAATTAGTCAATTCTTTCCATCAATGCCTAGAGCAAATACTGTTCTGGCAAAAGGTTTCAACATTTTAGGGATTTTTCTTCTCTTTTCTAACTCCAACTTTTATTTGTTTATCTTTTAGATTTGATTTCCGGCTAAGCTGGGCATAAACCAAAAAGTATTTTGAAATTCTAATAAATTTCTGCTTGCAGCGCTCCCAAAACATGATAGTTCTGAACAGAATTGGGATTTTTTGACACAGAGATTTCCCTTGTCCCAACAAGTGCTGAGAAGAGAGCACTTGAAGCCCTGCTACTACAACAGTCATCATCCCTCTGGAACACAGCTCTTTAAGTCATGATCTGGTCCAGCTAGGTCCAGATGAGGACAACTGGCATTTGGAATGTTTCCCCACCATTAGGGATTGTCCCCCTGGCTCAGGCTCTGAGTCACAGCCTTGCAGCAGGAACCAGCGTGCTTGGAGGGCTCTGGCTCTGGCCAGGCTTCTCCGAGCTTCCAGGCTCCCTGCTGTGGACCTGGGAGCTGAGCCCAGATTATATCTACTCTTCCAGGCTCTTGGCTCCAGGAGAGACTGTCTGGAAATTTTGGCACCACTCCCTGCCCTACAGCTACAGACTCTGTAACACTGAAGACCTTGGCTTTGGGAAAATCTTCCTGGTGGGTCTACCCAGGGGCTGTCCTACCTGGAAAACTTTCTATGAGTATTTGATCTTGGTGGGTCTATGTGGGGGCTGTCCTTCTTGGAAAGATCTCTAGATGAATTTGAATAGATTTTAGTGCCAGAAGAGCCAGTGCATGAAATCTGGGGCTGTCTTTCAAAGGACGGCAAGGAGAAGAGGTCTCTACTAGCTCTCTCTGGCTCATCTCTGCGGCACGGTGCAGATGAGAGCCTGTGGGCCAGGGATTTGTTCTGGGTGGTGGGATGGGTGAGTCTGAAGCTCTAAAGACTGAGGTTATAGCTGGATCCAGGTGTCCCACTCCACAGGTGGGAAACAGCACACTGCATTCTACTCTCATTACGAACCAGGGGGTGAGGAAAATTTCTGCAGATCCTGAAATACACTTGGGGTGGGTGCACCCTGGCCCACCAAACTGCTCTATCACTCCCCAGCTGGATAGGGGAGAGAAAATGAGATGGAAAAGGACCCATAGGTTGAGATAAGGCAGTTTACTAAGCCAAAGTGAAAGTATGAGCACACAGAAGCAAAAAGAAAAGCAATAATTTTATTGTCTACTTCCCATGGGCCAGAGATGTTCTGACACCTCCTGGGAAGCAGGACTTCAACACATGGAAAGGTTGCTCTGGAAGGCAAACATTGTATAAAGCTTTTCTTAGCTTTTATATCTAAACTGATGTCCTGTGGTATGGAATATCCCTTTAGATAGTTTGGGTCATCTGGCCTGGTTGTGTTCCCCCAGGATCTTGCCCACTTCCAGCCTCTTGATGGGAGGAATGCTGGGCAGACAGAGCCGATGCTGTGCCAGCCCTGCCCAGCAGTAGCCAAAACTCTGGTGTGTTCTCAGTACCTTTGCAGCTCCCAAAGCAAAGCCCAGCACTGGGAGGGCTGCTGTGGGAAAAGGAGCTCCAGCTCAGCCAGGCCCAAAACAACACTGTAAAGATATCATCCTAATTCCCAATGAACTTCATGAAGTCTCTGTTTCTTTCTCATCAAACAGGCTCACTAATTTAGTCCAAAAAATCCTGGAAACCTCTAGACTGTGTCTAGTGGTATAAATTTTCATTACCCTTTTTTGTTATGAGGTAGAAAACCATCATCAAACTAACAAGGCAATAACTGATCTTTCATTCCACTGTCTCGTAAAACTGTTTCCAGACACAGAATTAAAAACTGGGGCAGCAATAATAAGTCTTTTCCTTCTCTCCAAGTTCTCTGCAACAAGTTGCGAGGATTGATGCCTAATCAGGGTAAGGTATTGACTGAAGTATTATTTACTATAAGAAATGCCTTATTTTCTTCTTACTTTTTAGAACAGTCTGGGAAATTAAATGCAAGACAACTGGATTTAATTGCAGGTAGAGGCTCCTAGCTCCCAAGAAAGGAAGAAAATATTCTTGCTTCACAATGGTGTGACTTTGCCTCTAAATTAGAAAAAGGAGTATTTTGGAAATGCAGAGGCCAATGTTCAGGAAGAGGATGGCGGGAGAGGATCTCCTGGCATTCTCAGCAAAGCAAATGGAGAAGAACAGTGGATCTCTGCAGTCAGGGGCTGTATTAACAGTGCATTTAGAGATAGTTTAGACAATTCATTGGTGACTTTGGGGTGATTTTGGAACTCTGTAGCATTGCCCTGCTTCCAGACGCTTGCCTGGATTTGTTCTGCATGTCTCTGAGTATGAGGAAATTTCCAGGAAGAGGGAGTGTCGTGTATTTAGCTGAGAGAAGCCTGGTGAGTCGAGGTTTTGCAAGCTTCCTGAAGAAATCTTCTCAGGGAAAAATACATCAATACATCACAGCCCCTGTGTAGTAAAGTCATGGGACTGTTGAAAAGCTGGTAGATGACTTTGTTTCAAAATTTCCAAGATGAGAAGTCCCTCTCAGCATCTCCGAGGGCTGATGAATGGCAGTCTAGTCCCACTTGCTGAGGAGCCAACATGGAAAATCCACAGGGGGGACATGAGTGATGGAGTTTGTAGTTTGATTCTTGTTTGAATCACAGTCTGATGAGAAAGAGAGAAGGAACAGCCAATACAAACTGTCCTCATCCTGTTCTCCCAGCAGTCTAAAGCACTGCTTGGAGGTGAGCATGCTGGAAATACTATTATTACTCAACTCCTGCTACTGTGAGACCGCCAGCAACTTGGGCTGAAGGAGCCAACTTAAATGACAATAAAGTAAAATCCTTGGCAGCTGGGAGTGTTTGCTTCCCGGTGTCTGCAAAGGGAGCTCTGGCCTGTGCTCCACACTCACGCTGATTTGGAAACCTGAAGTTGTCCATAAGGCATGGCCTGTGCAGAGCCCCTATCGCTGAGCAGCGGGAGATGTTGTCCTAAGCTGTGACAAATGATAGCCAGTGGTGATTTTGGGGAAGAAAGAGCAGCTTTCAGATCTACCCCATCTCACAAGCCATGGAGAGCAGCCGAGCTGCAAGAGCCCATGGTCCTGCAAACACAGTGGTGCCACTGGGATGGGCCTGAGAGCATCCACGGAGCCGTGTGGGTGGTAGGATTTGGCTTGGTGCTCGCAGTGTCACATGTCATTCCCGAAATTACGGGGCCAGCTCCTGTGGAGCTGCACTGCACTGGCCGAGCTGGAGCTCTCTAATTACAGGGAGCTTTCCATACAGTCTGGACTGCTCCTTGTCTGGCTGATCCTGCTCCACACAGCCCTCCTCACCCCTCTGTGCACCCACACCTGACCTGAAGGGGTGATGGACACCTTCCTGTGGGTACTCATTGTTTTTCTGAATCAATCTGGGAAGGTCTGATCCAGTTTTCAGACAAATATGGAGAGTCTTTCCACTGATTTCAGTGGCTTCTGGAGTGGTCCCTTATTGCATAAACTCAGATCTCTGCTATTTCACACTTCATTTCCTTCCATACCCTTGGGTGAAGCTCATCAACTCCTGTTGATTTACTGCCCTTAACTTCTCAGGTTTCCCCAGTTTTTTATTTTATTTTTTTTTTGAAACTTGGAGTTTCTTTCAAGACCACATTCAGATTTCTCCATAAAAATTCCCCGAGAGGAGGAATTTGCCTATTATTTTTTATGGTTGAAGAATAATGCACCAAAAGGAATAGAAAAAAAGGCCTTTGACTTCCCTGCATCTCTGCTAGTGTCTCTAGCTCACACTAGCCTCACTTTGCTCGGCTTTGTCTCCTGTTCTTTTAAATAATATTAAGCTTTACCTGGAAACACCACACTCCTGCTGTGCATAAACATATCGATGTTTAAATCCAGACCCTGATCATAGCAGTACCCGCTGAATTTTCCTTCACAAATTTCAAACCATGCATTCCTGATTACTGTCTGGAATCAGGGCACTGGAAGACACATTCAACTGGCTTTAATAGAAATTCTTATATAACCTGTTCTTCCTCCATACCCGGCATCCCGGATTCACAGCTCGGATTCATTTGAAGCTCCAGTGGAATTCTTTCTGCTGATTTAGAGGCAGATATTTTTCTCCCATGCTGTGATTCTTACACTGAAAAGCTAATAGGAAATGGCATTTTCTTAGCCTGAATTCCTCCTCCTGTACGTATTCAGAGCCACTGGCTTCCAGTCCTCCACGGCTTGCAGAACAAGCATATTTAAGACAGATTCAGCTGCCTCTCACTGCCTGTGCAGTCAATAAAATTATTCATTTTCCCTTCACTGGTTTCTAATCAAATTCACTGCAGTTTAGTGAGTTGGACACATCCTTGAATGTCTCATTCAATGGCCGTAAGGGACACAGAAAATAAGGATACCATTTATTCTATAGTAACCCTTTTGAAAATAATGCCACAGGAAAGGAGGCGACTCCTTGCATCTCAGATCCAAAACTACATCTGCAGGAATGAGAAAGAAAAAATCATCCTGTATAATGTGTGTGTGTGATAGGAGACTGCAACTGAATGAACAGGTAGTCCTGTGACCCCTTTGCTGCTTGGTGGCTTTTTGGATCAGAACCAAGTTTAGAATGGATATTAGGAAGAAATTATTTACTGTGAGGGTGGTGAGGCACTGGAACAGGCTGTCCAGAGAAGCTGTGGGTGCTCCATCCCTGAAAGTGTTCAAGGCCAGGCAGAGAAGAACAACACTGTCCTTCAGGGATGGCATGGATCGCTGCCTCTTCAGAGATGATGTGGAATGGACACAGCTTTTCCATATATCAAACTTCACTGTGAATCTATTAAGTTATCAACAAATTTACTGGTCTTTACTGTGCAGTGAGGTACAGGGCCCGGCTGTCCAGCTCAGATCCACACCTTGTGGTGGTACCTCCTTGCAGTCTTGGCTTCTGTTATCAACTGTGCTGCTGGAACAGAGCTTGGAGACATGACCGATGAAGAAAAGAGAAATCCTCATCCTCCTTCCCTATGTTTCTAGGTCTTGGTGTCACCATCACCTGAAGCTGGACCTCAGGAACATGTCGAAGTGGAGAGAAGACCCCTTCCTTTTTTCTCTCCATCATTCCTGGATCTTGATATCAACTGAGGGACAGCAGCCAAAAAATTATTAGCAGCAGTTTTCCAAGCCCCTCTCAGCTATATTGCACCTCCTTTTAAAACTGAACATCAAAAGCAAATCAATTTACCCTGCTGAGCTCTGGCCCAAGGTCTCAAGGGCTTCATGACCGTGGTAGGAACCTATTGCAGTGTGGATTTAGGATTTTCACAGTCTGGTCAGAATTAGATCTGAATTTGGATATGAGCAGGATATATGTTTTGAGCAAATAAAAAATCTTCATTGAGATGCCACCAAGGATACCCTAACAGTTTTTCCCATGGTCTCCTGAGTTCCCTAAAGGTAGCTGACAACTTTATTCAACTCCTGAAGAAATTCTGCTGCTGGCGCCCTGTTTAAACACTGTAGAGATTCTAGTGGGGATACAGGAACACTAAAATACCAACAATTGCCTTCTCTATGCAAGTTCCTGAGGAGACCGCCCCCATCCCAAGGTGTCACCCAAGCCAGCCACCCTTCTACACCACCTCCACAGGGCACCCACAGACATGGGTAATGTTTGTGTTGGTCATAGATCCATAGAATCACAGAAGATCCTGCCTCAGATGGGATCCACAAGGATTGTTGAGTCCAACCCCTGGCCCTGCACAGGACAGCCCCAAGAATCCCAACCCTGTGTCTGAGAGCTTTGTCCTAACACTTCTTGGACCTTGGCAGATTTGGGGCCGTGACCACTGTCCTCGGGAGCCTGTTCTGTGCCTGATCACACTCTGGGTGAAGAATCTTTTCCTAATATTCAACCTAAACCTCCCCTGACACCTTCATGTCCTTCCCTCAGGTCCTATCTCCATAAATCTGGGGACAACCAGTCAGGACCTAAGGGTGGAAATCTGTGCTAAGCCGACAGATAATGCGGGGTTCAAATCCAGCACGTAAATCTCGGCAAGCCTTTGCCTTGATTTCTTGCTTTCATGCAAATCCTGATCAGCTCCTACAGAAACCTCACTGGGATCCGGATGTCAAGACTGATGTGCCTCTTGTTGAGGGCCTGTCCACACCTCTGATGCTGAGGAAGCTTTGCTCTGGATGCCCACTTTGAAGTTGAGCTGTGTTTTCATTCGAAACAGAGCCAGGCGGCTCAGCTGTGGAGCAGAAGGAATTGGTGCTCCATGGCTGGTGGACAAGCTCAGGAAGACGTGTTAACAGCTGCTAATGTGCTGCAGCTCCAATTTCAATTTCAGGGCATTGTGTGTTAAGAAGAAAAATGTATTTTTTCTAAAAAATCAGACATTAACAGTTAATAACAAGGGAGTGTTTCACCGGTTTTGCTTTTGACATAATGGAGCAGGAGGCTTGGTGAACCAGGAAAGGCTCCATAATGCACGGAGCAGAGAGTAGATGAAAAAGCCCCTACTCTGCCTTTAATTTATAGCACATTTTATTACGTGACACAGATTTAATAAGTGAAAATATAAACATCAGGGTAACAATTACAGAGGAAGCAAAACTTGGAACTCACATTAACATACGAGGCCCCAAGACTGCATCCAGAATCTCTCATTTCCTCTGGCACTCTCCTCTCTGGATCTCAACTACATTCTCCCCATCAGAGCCATAAGGTTGGGTGGTGGAGGAAAAAACTGCGATTTCTTCGTTGTGTTTCTGTTGGGAGAGGCAACATGTGCAGAGGAATCTCTGAAGACATTCACTTGTATAGTGAAGGGTTGGAGTAAAAAAGACTTCAGCACCAGTTAAAAAGGTTTTGAAACATGTGATTTGATACTCAGTTAACCTCAACGGGATGATGGAAGAATGAGCACATCCATATATTAAAGACATGGATAGTGGACATCAATTGAAATACCCCAGAAAAACAATGTGATTGTACCCATCAGGAGTAATTCTCAGCAAGAAGCAAGATAATTGTGTGTAGGCGATGGCCTTGCATCTGTATTTATATAAGAGGGACTGGTGCTGCCTTGCAGATCTGCTGAGCTTCAAGGAAGACACAGAGTAAATAGGGAAGATTCAGAAAAAATTTATATAAGTCATTCAAGATCTGAAAAATGGATCTGACAGTGAAGCTGTGTACTCTGTCAATGGGCCAGCTAGGGAGGGATTTAAACTATGTCTGCATGGTGGATCTGGCCTGTCACACCCTGGGTTTTTGCTTCTCTGTATCCTCTGTTAGGCCTCCATGCCTGTAGCCAAAGTTGGGAAGCCCTCTGAGATTCACCCAGCAGTTCAGCCTGCTGCCCTGAGCTCTGATACGTGACGCAGGTGATGGCTCCTGAGCTCATAGCCAGCCTGGGAAGTGACTCTCCACTGCTTTGCCTCTTTCAACTGCCTTTTCCCAGCTGTGATTCCTGATGGGGAATGGTGATGTTGGCTGAGGCTGGGCTATGGTCACACACTCCTCCCAACAGGCAGAGTAAGGTGGGAAAGGCTTTCATGAAGAAAAGCACCAGGAACTCCCATTTTTCATCTGAAACCAGAGCCTGACAGCAGTTTCTGCCTCTTTGCACAGTCTGGGGTTATTTCTGTCAGCTGTTTTGGCTGCAGACTCTGGTCTCATCTCAAAGGTAGCGTCTGCTGATGAATGCTGTGTCCCTCTGAGCCAATGCCACCTGCCTCTCAGTTGACATTTGTGGATTCTTAAGATAACAGGCCAACTCTAATGTTTTCTCAAATGAAATTTAGGTGCCGCAGCCCCAGCCATGGTCTGCAGGTACTGCTCAGGACAAGCACAGCACATCACGGAGTATCTTCTAAAGTTATGGCAAGGTGGGATGTCTTGAATTGGGTCTTGAAAGTGTTCTAGGCAAAAACTGGGCACAGCTTGTAGGGGTGAGACTCAGCCATTACCTCTGTATGCCCAAGGCTGTGATGGCTCCTGCAGGATTGGATGCTTGGTTGGTTTCCTGGAAACTGTTTTCCAGTTCCCATACAAAATGGACAAATCACTGCATGAAATTCTATGGTCTGTGGTGTCCACCAATTAGATGGTTCAAATGGCTCATTCCCTCTAGCCTTCAAAACTGTGACTAGTGTAAAAATACTAGGCCTTGAATTTCCCCCATTTCCATTCTGCAAAGAATGATTGGAAGGGTGAAGGAGACTGGGTCTGATTTGGATCCAGGGGACAGGTTAGAAACAAAATAATAAGAAGCATTAAAGTGAAAATGAAGAGTAGCCAGATCACTGAATTTTAAAAGAAAAACAAACACACAATAAAGTGATACCTCCGCTCCTTGGACCAGCTCCTACTCCAAACCACCTATCACATCTCATTAGAACAATGCTGAGCTCTTTGGAAAAGAGGTGCCTGCCTAGGATCCACTTTCAAAGAAAACTGCTGGGAGTTTACTTAGAGATGAAGAAAAAAAAAATAGAGCTTTTATAAGAACCAGAGAGAGTAGAATTCCTCACTCCAAAGCAATTGTTATATTTTAAATATTCTATTAAAGAATCCATTTTCTTCTTTTTCCTTAAATGGCTGGGGATAGGTTTCAATGTACATCTTGAATCAGGCTTCGCAGCGTTAGGATTTCCAGTGGCATTTGGTTTTGATAAACCTCTTTTTTTTTTTTTTTCTTTTTTTTTTATTTTGCCTTGAAGCAGTTTGTTCTCTTGGCAAGAATACAGAGACTGGCAATTGTAACTCACTTCTTGTTGCCAGCAGTAAGGAAAGCTTGAGGTCCTCTCTTTTTCAGCTGTAGCACGTTTGGATGTTTGGAACCAGAGCAGTGAATAGAGGGGAAAAGGAGGAGGGAGAAAGAGGGTAAAAAAAAAAAAAAAGAAAATAAAAGGGACCCTAAATCTGTTCTTTTCTCTAGTGTAAATTACAACCCTGCTTTTTTAATTTCCTTTTCCAGCACAATGCTATTCATTCACCTCCAAAAAAAACAGGGGACTTAGTGAGCGAACAGTTTGGGAGAACAAACTGTCCTCTTTTCACAGTCTTTACCTGTCAAGAGCCTGATTAAACACATATATGCTGATGCAAATATGGCATGGTGGCCTTTGAGAAGCTTCTGCATCCCAAGGTTTGATACAAGGCTGATCCTGAAGCTCTGAGGTCTTCAGAGAACCGATGGGTTCTTGTTCAGATGAGCTACTGAATGAGGTGAAAAATACTTTCTTTTTTTCTGTAAAGGCTCTGATTTTCAAACACAAAACCTTTGGGACCAGCTTGGAAGGGACTGTGAAGAAAGACTTCCCAGTTGCTATACCTTTTGAAATCCCTGATTTGGGATGATAGATATTTTCCTTCATGGAAGGTGAATTGGGAGATAGTAGTCCTTTATTAAACCCCAGTCCATTCTAATTCTATAACGGTGTGTTTACTGTTTCTGTTTGGCACAACAGGCCAGTCCTCTCCAGCACAACTTCATGGATCTTCCAGAGTGGCCCTGTGGAGGGATATGATTATATGTTTCTTGATGAGGAAGTCAGATGTTCCTGCTTTGTAATTTCTGTTTCCTCAGTAGATTCCCAGCATTTCCTTTAAGGAGTCTCTGTGGTCTGGACTAAAGCTAAAAAATTTAGTAAAGGTAAAACAGGATTCATTTCACACAGGTCTTTTCCCATCCATTTCCTGGCCCATCTCCCACCCATCCAACCCTCTCTCACCCACCTTCTGACTTCTGCAGTACCAATAGAAGTAAAATTCATTACATACAATTGCTAACTGCAATTAGCAAGCAGGGCAGGTTGAGAGGAAGAGGTTGTCATCTCTGTTTATGATTCCACTGCCGAACAATTCGTTAACCTCTTTGACCATTTTAACATGAAAATATCATTGCACAGCTGGGCTACTGAAGCTCTCTCTAAGACTGTTACTCCAACAGTAGCCTCAGTGTTGGTGGTGGCAGGTTTGGGAGAGACCCACAGAGGGCAAGAGAGACCCCAAGAGCCAGTTCTCTTAGTGTAAGATGCCCAGGCAAACACAGTTCCAACTGAAAGGGGAAAAAAAAAAAATGAAAAAAGAGGGAAAACCATAAAGCTTTTGTGCATTTACTATGTATACTGGGTGCACCTAACTTTTTGAGGTAATTTTCTGGAGTTTTCTTACTTCCTTATGTGTAAGTGACTGGAAAGGTTCTGGAAAAACGTTTAGATTTCTTCTGTTCATGTAAGCAGGGTTGTTGTTGTTGTGTGTTTCTTTTCTGTGTTTATATTTATATATAAATAATGCTGGAAAACAAAATAATGACTGGTTTGTGGAAAAACCATCTGGAAGTTTCTCTGCATCCAACCCCATAAAGCAAGAACCAGAGGAATTTGTTGGGTGCATTTCACAGGCAACAAAGTCAAAATGGATGCAAGGAAATACTTCTGTTTAAAGTATATAATCACCCCAAGGGATTCCCTGCCACAGGAAATGATTGAGGCAGAGTTGAAGAAGGTCAGAGAGATATTTTTAAAGGCTTGAATGTTCATGTGAACAAACAACACACATTACACCCTTTTTCTCGCTGGCTGAGAAGATGGGTCAAATATTATGGGGATTCAAAATATATGACCACCATGCAAAATCTTTAGTGTAGAAAGGTAACCATTTTCACACTATGGTTCACTAGGCACCATTTAAAAAAAGAACTGGCAGCCTAATAAAAGTCCATTAATATCTGGAAACACACATTTCAGACATCAACAAGCTCTAGAGTGATGCAATGATACTGCTGTAGAGTTATGCCAACGTGTGTAAGAATTTGTAGTACCAAAGCATCTTCTCAGAGATTGACTCTTAACTTTTCTCACTTGTCTTAGTATTTTGGTACAAAATAAAACAGTTTACCCCCTTTTCTCTTTCCTTCTTTGTGGAATACCATCTTAGACTGTTTGAGATCAGCATGTAGGTGTGTTATCCCAGCCACTCATTCTGTATTTGAAAACTGCAGAACATTTGGAGGCAGGCCTATAGCCAGCGTTTTCAAGGGTGATCTTGACTATTGCAGTTTATTGGAAGCCAAACCCAACCCATTCCCAGGCATCCAAACTCAGAGCACTGAGCACACTTTTCCTGAAAATTGCTGCCTCTGCTTTATCTCCAGCACAGCTCCTAGAAATGATGCACCAAACAGGAACTTATCACTTCAGGAAAGTCCTGCTTCCTCAGGTAGGATTTGCCATGGAAGTTACTTGCTTTGATTTTTATTAACCCTCAGGGCAATATGGAGAATGCAGGGTGGGTATATCCCACCACAGACTGCACAGCCTGGTGTCCCGAGGGTACCAGCCATCCCAAAGGCACCTGGCAGTGCAATCATCTCTTCACTGCCCTGCTGGAGCCCACCCTGCCTGCTCTTGGCTGGGGCCAATGGCAGTGTCCAAACAGTGTCTCTATACAGCCTGGAACCAGGACTTTGCAGGCACCATGTCCAACAGACAGGACACATTCAGCATCCCTTTGAGAAGATTGAGAGGTCATGCTACAGGCAGGTCCTCATCTGTCAGGCTTCATGTCTAGTATTTAGATTTGATGTTAGGAAGAAATTCTTCCCTGTGAGGGTGGTGAGGCCCTGGAACAGGCTGCCCAGAGAAGCTGTGGCTGCCCCATCCCTGGATGTGTCCAAGGCCAGGTTGGATAGGGCTTGGAGCAATGTGGGGTAGTGGAAGGTGTCCCTGCCCATGGCAGGGGTTTGGAATAAGATGAGCTTTAAGGTCCCTTCCAACCCAAACCTTCCATGAGTCCATGATTCTATTCTCATCCACCATTTAATAGCAAAAATGGGGCACAGTGAGCTCAAGGCTTCGATGCAACATGCCATGTCCTTCAACCATGTGCACAGGTTGCTTTTCTAGTGCAAACTTTCCCTGAGAGGGGAAATGAGAGATTTGGGATGTTGCTCTGATGTGAGATGTTGTGCAGGTAAAGGGTTCAGATGGACTCAACACTCCCTTAAGACCTGCAGCACAGACACAGTGATAAATATGTCACCTTATTCACATCTCTCAAGGGAAGAAAACGGGTCTTTTTATGGCCAGATGGAACAGAACTTGAGACAAATTAAGTGAACAAAGTTGTCTTTCATCCAAGAGGTCTTAAGAGTTGTCAAGACAGACAAATGACTTATTCAAAAGTATCAATTAGGCTGGAGAAGAGGTTTGAAGCAAAAATTAACTCTCCTTGTCTTTTATTCCTCTCTGTTCATTTAGATGCTGTCATTTAGATGCTTTTCATTCCGGTTAGCAATGCCAGGCTGAAGGCTGAAGAACAAATAAATTTCAATTTTACCAGCTCTTACCTCACAAGTTTGGGGGAAAAAAAGGAAGATATCATACCTCTATAACTGGGAGGTCTATGGTCGACAACTCAGCCCATTGCCTGTTGCTGTGAATTCCCATTGAAAGAAATACTGAAGTTACACCAGGGACAACAAAGGTCTGAGCATCATGTTTTAGCTCCCTTTCTGGGTAATCTTATCCTCATCAGGTCTAAACATTCTAGTGGTTGTAGTAACTTGTTTGAGTACTGAATGTAGTAACTTGTTTGAATACTGAACATTTGATCTCACTGCTGCTCCCACCAGGGCAGCACAAGTAGGTATTTTAACAAACAAAGCCTAGCACAGGAAGACTCAGACTGGAGTCAATTAAAGACTGCAATGGACTGGAGCCAACAGACATCATTCTCCATCACCACATTTCTATTGGTACCTTACATTTCAGGAATTAATTTAGGAAACCCAAACAATAGTATTCTCTTTAAGGATAAGTTGGCTGCAGGCCTGCATATCTTGTGGACTGACCTGAAAGCGTGGCCTACAGCCCATGTAACGTCTTGTCCTTTCAGCCTGTGCCTGAATCAACTTCCCCACATGAAAACATTTGCAAAGGAGACTGCACCACTGGGTTTTATTGTAGGAGGTGTTCTTGGAGGATGAGAAGCAACTGCAGAAAATCGACGATGAACCAGCCAAACAGGCCCAAGTATTGAACAGCTCAGCTGATGACTTGCACCCATCCCAATGCCTGTGGATCAGGTTGGCTGTTCAGTCTCAGTCACTGAAGTTTCACAATAGGACATAACCCTCCCTCTTACACCTTGTTGGCTGTGTAATAATTGCTGTGCCATGAAATGCCTCCTCAAAATTTCCAGAATCGAAAGATTCCCTCAAGGAGCCTGATAAGAATACTGACATAGAATCACAGAATGGTTTGGGTTGGAAGGGACCTTACAGCCTGTTTCATTCAACCCCAGACACTTTCCACTATCCCAAGTTGCTCCAAGCCCTGTCCTGCTTGGCCTTGAAAACTTCTAGGGATAGGGCAGCCACAGCTTCTCCGCAGCTTCTCTGCACAACCTCTGCAAGGCCCTCCCCACCCTCAGTAATTAATTTCTTCCTCATTTCTTCTCTAATCTAAACCTATCCTCTCCCAGTTTAAAGCCATTCCCTGAATGTTTCCAGTTCTGCAGATTTTTGTGGGAGCAAAGAGCATGAGTGCTCAGTTCTGTGAAAACTTCTATCAAAAGTCAGGTCTTTCAGAATTTTGGAACATTTTTCAAACCTCACTGAACTGATAAGAGACAAATGTAAGACCATCAAAGGCTTTCCAGAAGTCCAGAAAGATGACATTTATAGTCCTTCCCTTGTCCACTGGAGTAGTCAGTGCTCCTCTCCATTAAAAATCTTCCTTCCATATCTCCAAGAATCTGATGAGGCTCGTGAGTTCAGGTCAACCATTCTGAATTTTTTATTTCCAACAGTGGGATTTTTCTCAAGCTTTTGATGTGGCACAGCAATTAATTTGTCCTAAATTTACATGGTTTTAAATTTACAATTCTTTCTTTCTTGAGTCTTCATGCTAAGGATGGGGCTTCTTCAGAATAGGATGAGAGAAAGAACCACATCAGAATGACATTAGAGATTAACCAGAGTCCTGCCTCTGGGGGCTTTCAATCAATTGGGAGTGACATTTATTTAACCAAGACAAAAGTTCTGTGGCTCTGATTTCGTTGTCACACAGCAGCACAGATCTGCAAAAACTAAGCAAGGGGCTATTTAAACTCAGATTATAACAGGTCCCTTTTTCTTGTCCCTTTGGAACAATAAATTGGCTTAAAATACAAGACGATACCAAATGCTTATTTCTCCTGTGGAGAATTAATGAACCATGGCATCCAAACTATCGAGTGGTCAGACCATATGTTATTAGAAATGGTGGATGCTCTGTATTGGTTAGGGATGTTATGCATGTATGATTAAGGCTATGAAACTTCACCAATAAACACAGCTGAGAAATGAGAATAAACAGTCAATCCATATGAGGGAAACTGCTCACGTGAAGTAAATGTAGCAAAATGCAATTTAATGAGCCTTGTAGAGAAGACTCGCTACATCCAAGAAACTTTCCCACAAACTAATATTGGCTGAGACCAGTTGCTTATCAAAATAATCCTTGGTCTTACTGGACAGGGGTTCTATACATGGGGAGTGTAAGAGACGTCTGACAGTAATAATCTTATCACTCTTGGGATGTTTGCTGCTGGCAACAGGGATCTTCCCTGCTGTAACTTGTAGGCCCAGGCAGCAGTGATCAACTGCAAAAGACTTCGCGGTGCAGGTCCAGCCTCTTGGGTGGCACCAGCAAGTACAGTCACTGTTGTGTGCCTCAGTTTACTCCTGTCTAATGTGATGTTAATACAGCCAACACAGCTTGACAGCCTTAATTATTGTGCTAATGAATATCTAAGCATTCCCTCATTGTCTTGAATGTCATTTAGCAGGTAATCAGAACAAAGCTTCTCTTCACAGTGAACACCCTGGGGTCCTGGATGAAATATCTCTGAGTGCCACCAAATATGAATAGAATCACAGAATCACAGAATGGTTTGAGTTGGAAGGGACCTTGAAGATCATCTGGTTACAAACCCCTGTCATGGGCAGGAACATATTCCAGGCTGCTCCAAGCCCTGCAGCCTGGCCTTGGACACTTCTGGGGATGGGACAGCCACAGCTTCTCTGGGCAACCTGTGTCAGGGCCTCACCACTCTCACAGGGAAGAATTTCTTCCTAATATCTAACCCTGTCAGTTTTAAGCCATTTCCCCTTCTCCTGTCACTCCAGGTCCATGTCCAAAGTCCCTCTCCAGTGCTCTTGGAGCCCCTATAGGCACTGGAAGGGATTCTAAGGTCTCCCTGGACCATTGTCTTCTCCAGGTGAACACCCTCAGCTCTCCCAGCCTGGCTCCAGAGCAGAGCTGCTTCAGCCTCTGGAACATCCTCATGGCCTCCTCTGGACTCATTCCAACAGATCCATGTCCTTCATATTCTGGGGATCCTAGAGCTGGATTTTGTACTCCAGGCACAGTCTCATGAGAATATAATAGACGGGGAAAATCCTCTCCTTGACCTGCTGGCCTTGCTTCTTTTGATGCAGCACAGAAGACATGGCTGCCATTTAAATCTAACGCTGGGGAAAGCTGTGAATCAAACATGTCCCCAGGGTATGGCTCAGCAGTGTCCCCAGGCCATCGTGGCCCCAAAGGAGAGCACCTCATCTAATGCCAACCCAGCATCACTGTCCCTACGCAGAGATTGGGCCCCCCATTCTCCAGAGAGCAGTCCCAGTTTCACTGACAAACCTGCCTGAGACATCTGATTTCCCTGAGTATCCTGATTTTCTCAGGGTGTTTCCAGGGGTGGAAAAAAAAAAATTATGCAGTTAGAATCATGGAATAGCTAGAGTTGGAAGGGATCTCTAAAGGAAAACGAGTTCAATCCCCCCGCAAAAGAGGGACATTTTCAACCATATCAGGTTGTTCAGAGCCCCCTCCAACCTGGACTTGAACAGTTACAGTTCTTGGTGGGAACAAATAGCACAATGTGTGCTATGTTCTGTAAAAACACCTTTCAAAAATTATGTCTTTGGGAATTTTGGAAAATTGTTCAAAACTTGCTGGACCCAGAAGAAATGAGCTGTAAGTGTAACGCTGTCATGAGAGGCCTGCTGAAACCCTGGTGGCAGCAAAGCTGAATTCCTGTTACATACACCAGGTTCCTTCTAACCCCTTTCAGCCTCCGCTTGTTTATTATTCTTCCCTGGTTTACAAGCTCCAAAGAAACTTGACACAGATTATTATACACAAGAAGGCTCAATGCATCTTGAGATGGATTATTTCCTTCCCTCAGAGCTACAAGAAGGCTGGAACTGCTCATGATTTGGTATCTTTTGACATTTCATTGAAAAAGGTTACTTTTAGCACAGTGAGGCTGCATTGTGGTGAAGTCTGACCAACACAGGCTCATTTACCTGCTGGAATCTCCAGCACTCAGGTCCATAATGGGGTTTGCTGTTGCTGTCAGGCCTTGCATCTGGTTTTGCTGTCCAGAAAGTGCTAATTTTGACCTACAACAGTGCTGAGAGTTGTTATAATGTCCATCCCTGTCAGGTGGCTTCATTTTCCACAAGGATCATATGATGAAGAACAAGGAGTAAGAGAGAAGGGTAAAAAGAAGTAACTGGAAAAGGCAAGCAAAAAACTGTTGAGTTGTTTGACATGGTTTGTGTGTTTATTTATTTGTTTGTTAGAGTAAATAATTTCTGAGTTATGCAATCAGTGAGAATTTGGAGGTTTGAAATAATCTTTAGACTCATGGATGTCTGAGCCATTTATTGAGATCTTCACGGTTCAGACCTGCTGGACACATGGAATTGTCTGAGTCTGACTGTATTTCATGTACAAACTGGGGAAGCTCCCGTTTTCCAAAAGGAAAACTCTCCTTTTGAATACCAGAATTGAAGAAAATTGTCAGTGACTCAAAGATGATCTTGTATCAGATGGAAACTGAAAACTTCACCAGGGAAGATTTGCTTTTAGCATTTCTTACAACTCTAATAGTGTGTCATGGCTGAGAGCCCAATGAGGAGATGCTAAATCAGAGACAAGGTCTTTAGCAGCGAGTCTGGAGCACACATGTCACATTCAAGTTATCCAGGCACCAAAAGGAATTGGATCCTGTTTTAAAAGCAGGTTTTGGTAAGATTGTCTTGATCTGAAAAATGATGTTCTTGAAAATTGCATCTAAATCTTACTGCACTGTGCTATCAGAATCTGAGCAGATTCTTGTCCAGTGGGGCTGAGGCATTTTATGTATATATTTTGATAAAAACCAGCAAGCAGAACTCATTGCAAATTAACATTTCCAGTGCACCACACAGAATTCAGCCTTCTGGATTATTCTATTTTCCAGTGAAGTACAGATTATAATACAGCATGTGTTCTGTTTTTAAAGCAATTATGCTTAAATATACTTGTTCTTCAGTTTAATTTTCCTTCTGAAAGCACAGCAGTCATCTTCTATCAACAAATCCATTCCAGAATGTTTTGCTAGCAACTGTTACTAGGACTTTTTTCATCCAAACTGGAAGCTTGAGAGGGATATGATCAACTCTCAAGCATGGCTAGAGACATTTGCCAGTAGCTAAAATACACAGTGAGCAGAATATCCGCCCTTTGGATGTTTTTAAAACAAGGAAAAGCCATCAGAGTTTTAGGACATGAACTTCATCTGCTTCTCATGCTGGAAAAGCAGGAATCATTCTAGTCTAGCAATGCTTTCAGACAGGAAGAAGCAGCTCTCTGGTCCAAGCAATCAATGACCATATGAAAAGAATGATTGGAAGAAACCCCACCATTGGCATTATGTGACAGAATTGGGGTGTGGACTCCAAAAACACAGTTATAGAAGGTTTCCTCACAAAACAGAGGCCTGCAGGTGTCTTCTCCTGTATCTCCACTGCTGCCCTGGTAGATGCCAGGTGTGACCTTGGGGCAGTTTTGGCTGGGGTTGCCATGTAGCCATGGGTCTGTACTCAGAAACCAAAGCTAACTGCAAAAAAGTGGCAAAGCAGACCCCAAGCCCCATGCCTAGACCCTAACATTGAGGCATGGCACCATTTCATTTTTATTTAATTGTTTTACCTTTAATTGCTTTACTTTTAATTGTTTTACCAATCACTGGAAAACAGTTGCTTTTCACATTCTCTTTTGTCATGGTTTAGCTTGGCCCAGGTTTTTCTAGTGGCGGGGGGCCACAAAGATGGCTCCTCTGTGAAGCTTCTCGAAGCCTTCACTATGTCCAGCTCTGAGGTGATGGACATGCTGCTGGCCAAGCCTGGGCCAATTAGAGATGCTGGTTACGCCTCTGTGAAAAACATATTTAAGAAGAAATCAAAACAATGGGTGCACGCACTTTTCCTTAGCCAGAGGAGGAGGAGTAGGTGAGAGTATGTGAGGGAAAACAACATGGAGAGACCAAGGTCAGTGAAGAAGGAGGAGGAGGGGGAGCTCCAGGCGCTGGAGCTCTGCAGCCTCTGCAGGCCGTGGTGAGGCCCATGGTGAAGCAGGGGTGCCCCTGCAGCCCATGGGGGCCCACGGGAAATGCTGAGATCCACTTGCCCCAAAGCGAGTGGATACCCTGAAAGTGGCCGTGGTCCAGAGGGAGTCCTAGTGGAGAAACAGGCCTTGACTTGCACCCTGAGACTGAACTGAGTGCCCCACATGGAGTGGGTGGGCGCCTGAGAGAGAGAGACAGAGAGAGAGAGAGACTGAGGTCCAGCAGAAGTCCGGAAAACAGAAGAAGCCTTGCTCCTGAGATGGAAATGGCCTGGCTCAGAGGTCTGTACCCCGTGGAAGATGGACCCCACGCCGTAGCAGTTTTGGGGAGACTGCTTATCTATGTGGGAGCCAACATCACTGCAGCAGTGTCGGGTGGGCTGCGGCATGTGAGACCCATGGCTACGCAGAGGAAAAGAGCCTCTCCCCGGGCAGGGGAAGAAGATCTGGGTGATGAACTGACCTAACCCCCCCCCCATACCTTGTTCCCTTGTGCAGCTGCTGGGAAGGAGGGAGGGGGGTGAGTGGAGAAACAGTGGCCTTGAAGGGTTTATTTTACTTCTCATTTACTCCTCTGACTCTGTTAGCAATAAATTAGATCACTTTGCAACCTAAGTTAGGCCTGTTTTGCCCATTGAGTAAGTCTTCTCCCAGGTTTCCTTATCTCAACTCATGAGCCCTGGGTGTGGGTGTTAACTTGGAGGGTACCTGGCATTTGGCCAGGCTCAAACCACAACATTTTTTTTTTTCCCCTCATTTTATCCTCATCCTGTTGCAGGGGGTCAAGCAGGATAAACAAACCTGTGCACCACTGGTGGCCAAGATTTAGGGCTTGTCACCCAACCAGTGGACTACACACATGTCCCTGTTCCTTAACGAGTTACAAACCATAATGATTGTTAGTAGTCAGCAGTCTAGCACAGCCCATTCTCACTGTGCACAAATGTCTACGTGATTCATGAGGTCTGGATTGCTTCTGAGGTCTGCTCCAAGAGCTGTTTCAGGTGGCTCTGATGTTATCAGGAGTAGCTGGAGAAACAAAGGCCTTTCTACAGAAAAATTGGCAGGTAAGGAAATAAGGAAATTATTTCCAACTCATTTGTTTTAAGGTATATTTATCATACTCAAATCTAAACATACTGATTTATATTATGGCTTTGGCATCATAAACATTTGATAGGATTATTTATTAACATTGAGCTGTTCTTTCTTGCCTTTCCAAAACAAACTTCAGAGGAAATATTTAAACACACACACACACTACACAATTGGCTGACTCCAGCTCACTCCTCAACACAACTGGATTGTATGAATATCCACATCTTCCATGAAGCAATGCAGCAGTCAGAGGTGCAGACAGATCACAGAATCAGGCTTCTGAGCTAAAGCTACAGAAGGACCTGAGTGCTACTTCCAAAGTGGTATTTTACAGGGATCCTTCAAATTCCTGTGGCTGAGGGCTATGAACATTCTCATCACTGCTGGCAAAGCCCCGTGGGCCTCGTGTCTGCACCAGAGAAACTACACCAGCCTCGAAGCTGTCATCGTGCTGAGCCCCCTGTGCTACATCTGAGGCAAAGCAGAGCTCCCAGGCTGCTCCGTGCTCCTTTCTCGAGGACCTGCTCCAGGGAAGGTTGAACTTTGAGCACAGTTGTACTTCTCTGGGCATAACAGTCGTTATGCTTGGCTGTGCCCCAGCCAGAGGGTAGTAATGGAACTTTCTGATGGTGCCATGTGTGTCCCATGATATCCCACATGCCAGTGACTGAACTGAACAGGTTTCCTGCTCGTTTGCCTACCCCACCGAAGAGACGCTCAAAAAACTACCCCGAAAGCCAAGACGTGGGTTGAAGTTCCTCAAACAAGTGTGGGAGTGTCTGAGAAGAAAACTCTCCGTGTTTCTCTTTCACTGTCAAAAAACAATTCATCCTCCTGTAGGTTTCCATAAAATTGGGCTAATGTGACATAGGCACCTGATCTAAAAAAAAACATTCAGAGCTGAAAATCCCAGCTAAGGACTTCCAGATAGCCAGAGAATCACAGAATCATTAAGGCTGGAAAAAACCTCCAAGGTCAGCAAATCCAACTTTCAACCAAATCCCACCAGGACCACTAAACTGTATCACATCTATTTTTTTTTTT